>JADRCD010109857.1:0-10960 GCA_019843815.1 Montemys delectorum
TGAACTTTTAATATGTAAAGACTGTGGGACTTTAGATTTTGGGGATGAATAAGAACATAAGGGTTGAGGCTTAATAGTGATGTGTTTGTGTGTCAAATTGACAAGGGGTCAATTGTACTGGCTAGTATTGTGTGTCAACTTGACACAGGCTGCAGTTATCACAGAGAAGGGAGCTTCAGTTGGGGAAGTGCCTCCATGAGATCCAGCTGTGGGGCATTTTCTCAATTAGTGATCAAGGGCGTAGGGCCCCTTGTGGGTGGTACCATCTCTGGGCTTGGAAGTCTTGAGTTCTATAAGAGAGCAGGCTGAGCAAGCCAGGAGAAGCAAGCCAGTAAGGAACATCTCTCCATGGCCTCTGCATCAGCTCCTGCTTCCTGACCTGCTTGAGTTCCAGTCCTGAATTCCTCTGGTGACCAACAGCCATGTGGAAGTAAGCTGAATAAACCCTTTCCTCCCCAACTTGCTTCTTAGTCATGATGTTTGTACAGGAATAGAAACCCTGACTAAGACAACAGGGTATTGTGAGCAGATGGGGTAGGGGCGCTCTCCTGAGCTACAGAAGGAATGATTTGAAGGGTAAAATGCCCGCAAGTCAAAAGAAATTAGAGTTGTCCACAGTCGGAAATGGTGATCTTCTTACTGGTCTTGCCATTCCTGGACCCAAAACGCTCCATGGCTTCCACAATGTTCATGCCTTCTTTCACCTTTCCGAAGACCACATGTTTGCCATCCAGCCATTCAGTCTTGGCAGTGCAGATAAAAAACTGGGAACCATTTGTGTTTGGCCCAGCATTTGCCATAGACAAGATGCCAGGACCTGTATGCTTCGGGATGAAGTTCTCATCGTCAAATTTCTCTCCGTAGATGGACCTGCCGCCAGTGCCATTATGGCGCGTGAAGTCACCACCCTGGCACATGAATCCTGGAATAATTCTGTGAAAGGAGGAACCCTTATAACTAAATCCTTTCTCTCCAGTGCCCAGAGCATGGAAGTTTTCTGCTGTCTTTGGAACTTTGCAAACAGCTCAAAGGAGACGTGGCCCAAGGACTCATCATCGGCCATGATGTGGAAGAACACAGTGGGGTTGACCATGGCTACAGCAAGCGGCGAGAAAGCGACAGTGGCGTCTGCAAAGCCCCTGCTTTCATTTTTAATGTGAAAGGGGCAATTCATAAATTTTTACAATCAAGGGAAGCTATTTTAATTTGCATAAGTTCTTGCGGACTGCTATAGTAAGGAGGAAGGTGAAACTCAGTTTGTCTAAAGAATCATGCACGCCGATGTGATGGGATATGCCTTTAAACCCAGCACTCAGGAGTCAGCCTTGGTTTTGTAGTTAGTACCAGGACAACCAGAGATGCATAGTGAGACACTGTCTCAAAGCAGCAACAGCACCAAAAGGAGCCACACAAATTCATGCTAGGAGTTCAGTTTACCCCACAGTCTTATTACTACTTATTTGTTTATTTATTTAGGCTTTTGAGGTGGAATGGGTATAGAGGGAGATAAAATAAGAAGCATCCGACACTTGTCTAGAATATTTTGCTAGTTTTCTCATTTACAAAGAAATGGGCAATATATTGACAACAGTTATAAGCAGAAAGAAATCTCATTGTTTTTCTCTATCAAATTCAGAGTCTGTCTTCCCTCTCCATGGGGAGAAGAATATCTTAAATAAGGATAAGAAATCCAGTTCTATGCCATTTCCTCTTTTATAGCACTGTCTTTCTAACAAATGATGAAATTAGAAGAGTCCTGATGGGGAGAGGGATATTAACCCAGGTCTTCACACTAGTGACTGAAGAAAAAGACAAACATTATTTGTGTGTGTGTGTGTGTGCCGGGGGTGGGGGGGGGACTATGTATGAGGGCACGTGGAAGTGTTTGTGAATGTCCACAAGAGCGCATGCACGTTTTTGTTTATATGGTGTTCATGTGGTGGCCTGGCTCAACACTGGGATTCTTGACTGCTCTTCATATTATTCTTTGAATCAGGGTTTCTCTGTTGAACCCAGAGCTCACTGATAAGGCTTGTGTAGCTAGCTGGTTTGATCCATAGAGCACCATCTCCATCTTGTGCTAGAATTATGTGCACCACCATGCTTAGCTTGCATTTAAGTGGTACTTAATGACTCATATTCTGGTCTGGATGGTCTCAACCATCTCCTAAACCCTGCTGCTGTCTTTTGACAGCTCAGAATAGTCATGACACAACACATAAACCATATGGAGCTTAAGAAGGAAATTCAAAGTGTGGATGCTTCAATCCTACATAGAATAAAATAATCACAGGAGGTAGAGGGTGGGAGGGACCTGGGAGGCTCTAGCTTTGTCTTTACAGGAAGGAAAAAAAGGCTCTGGACTTTCAAAGTAATAAGGATCAGATTTGATAGAGGGAGACCCCTGAAACATCTCAGCTGCACATTCCATACAGATGTCTTTATAGAAATTTGAGTTGCTTGTAAGATTTGTATATTGTACAATGGAAAACCAGGAGGGCAGTCCTGACAGAATTCACCAGTGAGGATCCTGGGATGTTGAAACCTGCTGTTCCAGTTCCCTGATCCATCCTGCCTCAACTGATGCTGTTTCCAGAGACATGCTTATAGAACATTTTCAGAAAGGACTGCTAATCCCAGATGACCTTGGTTCATCCAGCTCTACCCACTGTTCAAGTCAGGACCTCCATCAAGTCCTGAACTTTCTCAGCATATAAAGATTGGACAATACACAATGCAGGTTAGCTTTCTTTTGGCTTAACCATTTTTCCAATTTCCTTTTTGGCTTCCCAAAAGGAACTCTTTGCCCTAATTCAGCAGGAAGCAATTATCAGAAGCCTGTTAACCCAGTTTGTTAAGTTGGGGTAGATGGTTTTTGTCATTTATGAGTTATAGATATGTTGTCATTTTAGGGATGTTTACAAGTAATTATGGACAAGGAGGAAATGAAATGGGAGTTTAGACTCAGGGATTTCTATTTTTCCTTTCCTCTTCTCTACCATTTTATCTTTCTTAGTTCTTAGTTAAGAGAGAGGGGATGTAAAAAGAAAAGGGGTAGATACTGAAATATTATAATACATCAGACAAATAGGGATAGGTTACTGAATTTACTCTCAAACCAAAAAACCATTTTGTAGCATAATCTCACATTGGTAGAGATATTTGCATTTTTGTTGCAAAATTGTAGCTATTTATAGAGGTCTAAGATTTTCGTTGGTATAAATCTTTGTATGTTGATACAAAATTTAAATTAATTTTGTTACCATATTATGTGTATGTGTGTGTGTGTATTTCAATTCTTTTGTATGTATTATGCCTATACCATTCATTTAAAAATACAAAGTTTAGTCCTAGTTCTTTTAACAGCTGATATTATAAACAGTTTAAGATAATTATGTGATGTAAGTCATTAATCAGATAATCAAACTCACAGTCATTTTAGATACTAGTCTAGTTAATTATGATAAAATATTTTCCTGGTTATTCAGATAGTAAATATGAAAAATAAACAATGTTTGATAATTCAGATACACTATAAGTAAATAGTTGGTCTTCAAAAACCTCAGAGGTCCACACTATATGTGTTAAAAGATCTTTGAACCATGAGACAAGTCTGCTTCTGACAGAGCCCTCGTTTCATTTCAAAGAGGTTGGTGAGCATCAATAGCCTCCATATGGAGTCGCTTCAGTTGTGGCATGCTGGCCACTGGTCAAAGCAATGCACGTGCTTTAAACATGCTTTACATACAGACAAATCTGTCCATGTGGGACAAATGGATACAAGGAAGTTGATGGCCAAGTCCTCATAACACTTGTCTCACAAAAAGACTGGGCCAAAAGGCTGAAGATGGATGCCCAGCATTATAAAGACCTTATTGAGGGATGTCCTGCCAGTCAGCCATCTCTGTAAACTCTATAATTTTTGGAAGCTGCAACCCCGAGCTTCCTGCGTGTTCAAGTAATAATTATTCCTTCTCAAGGAAAAATTATTACCTGATGGGGTTAAAGACTAGGTAGTTATAGTCTTACTATAGGCTTAAATTGTTTAGGGTTTAATGTGATGTTCTAGGTGTAAAAAGATGTTTTAAGTTGATAATCCAACATAGGATAGACAATAGAATTTTTTCCTTAATTGCCCAATACTATGGGCTGGACATTGTTTATATATATACGTATTTGTGTATACACATATGTACATATGTGTATATATATACACATGTATATATACACATATATATATCATACCTTATAACTTCATAATTGTTATAAGAATTTTTAATTCATATTTGAAAGAAAAAAATTACTTTTTATTGTACTAAAAAGGGGAATTGTAGAATAAATATCTTGTGTATTGTGTGGATACATCACCTATCAGTTAAAAGCCTATGGTCTGTAGCTTAGGTAGGAAGTAGATGTGGGCCATCCAGGAAATGGAAGGAATTCTGGGACAGAATCATGCGGGAGATTCTCTGGGAAGATGTAATGAGAAGGACACGTGGTATTTAAACACAGATAACAACCAAACATGTGGCAGAATGTAGATAAAAATAAATAGGTTATCTTACATTATGAGTTATGAGAGAAGAGCCTAGCTATATGGCCAAGGTATTTGAAAATATATTTTGAATCTGAGTCTCATTCATGGGAGCACAGGGATAGGAGGAAGAACCAGGGCTTAACTTCAACACAAACTAACAACTCTGTTCAATTTACAACATCAAGTACTATTCATAAATCTTTCCTGTAATTTTATCCAAAATCACTTTTGATTTTTAAAAGGGAACTATTTGTTTTATGTAAATAAAGGCTAGTCATATACTTTCCATTATTCGCTGTTTTCATTCTGAAATACTGAGGTGAAGTGAACAACATTTTCAGTCAACGAAGTTATTATTTGCTAATATGAATTAGCCAGGATTCTAAAAACAACAATGTTTATATAAACTTCTTGAGAGCCAAAATAAAATTGACCTATCTTCCATTTAATAATGACTGTGAGCCGTTTGGAATGACGAGTAATTTGATCTTTAAGGTTATTTCAACCCATCCCTGAATTATGGGAAATGGAGAGTCCACAGAGTTAGCTATGCCTTGTCCTCCCGTAGCTCTGCCCACGTTTTCCCTGCATGCTGGCTAGAAACAAAACATCACTAAACATTCTTCTGACTCATTGTTCTCTTATATGTCATGTATTTATTCTGAGCCTTTCCCCTGAGGCTACAATTTTAATATTCTCTCACATTAAAATCCATGTCCAAAATACAATATATTTAAAGTTTGCAGCAGAGTTACTGAGAAGTAGATTCTGAAAATAAATAGATGAAATTCTAACTATTTCTGTTCATTCTAAGGGGCTGCAAACTCTTCAGTTCCTTGGGTTTTTTTCTCTAGCTACTTCATTGGGGACCTTGTACTCAGTTCAATGGATGGTTGTGAGCCTCTACATCTATATTAGTCAGGTATTGTCAGAGCCTCTCAGGAGATAGCTATATTAGGCTGGCTTGTCCTTCCTTCAGTCTCTGTTCCATAGTGAGTCTCTGCAACTCCTTCGGTGGGTATTTTGTTCCCCCCTTTAAGAAGAAATTAAATGTCCACAGTTTGGTCTTCCTTTTTCTTGAGTTTCTTGTGGTTTGTGGGTTGATCTTCCTGTATTCCGAACTGGGCTAATAACCACTTATCAGAGAGTGCATACCATGTGTGTTCTTTTGTGATTGGGTTACCTCACTCAGGATGATATTCTCCAGATCTATCCATTTCCCTAAGAATTTCATAAATTCATTGTTTTTCATAGCTGAGTAGTACTCCATTGTGTAGATGTACCACAATTTCTGTATCCATTCCTCTGTTGAGGGACATCTGGGTTGTTTCCAGTTTCTGGCTATGATAAATAAGGCTGTTATAACTAGTACCCTCAGAGCTCCCAGGGATCCAATCACCAACCAAGGACTATACATGGTGGGACTGATTGTTCTGGCAGCATGTGTATAGTAGAGGATTGCAAATTTGATCATCAATAGAAGGAAAGGACCTTGGCCCTGTGAAGGTTCTGTGCTCCAGTGTAGGGGAATGCCAGGGCCAATAAGTGGGAGAAGGTGGGGTGACAAGCATGGGGAGGGGGAGGCAACAGGGGTTTGTTCTTGTTGTTTTTGTTTGTTTGTTTGTTTTTTGGAGGGGAAACTGGGAAAGGAGAAATCATATGACATGCAAATAAAGAAAATATCTAGTAAAAAAAAAAGAAATTCGAACTATTTCTAAAGAGCATCTAGTTACTTACAGGTACTGAGGTTTTCAGTGTATATGTGTGAATGAATATTTCAATTCAGCCCAACCTGTGCTATGAACCAATTATTCCTCCAAAGCTCATAAACCTTCTGCATATATTTTCTACAAAGCTCCTTTTATTAGCTCAAATGTTACTGTGGTTCAGATTCTGAAAAAACACTCTTTTTTTTTTTTTTTTTAAAACACTAGTTTTTGGACAGGCCTCGGGAGTCGCAGGGGAGTCGAAGGGTGGCAGGGACAGGATCCTCTCAGCTTCTGAGTGACAGAGGTGATCAGCAACCCTCTCTGCCCCTTCCCTGCTAGTGGAGGGCCTGCCTCCAGGGCGTGCTTTAACCCAGAGACTTAGGAGAGATCTGCCATTTTTCTCTCCAGTGACTTTCTAAGGCGGGACCAGCTGAGAGGCACAGGCCTCAAAAGTCACAGGAGAGTCACAAGGCTGCAGGGACAGGACAAGCTCTAGTCAGAGACACCAAGAACATCTATCACCAAAGATCAAGAGATGGCGAAAGACAAATGCAAGAATCCTACCAATAGAAACTAAGACTACTTGGCTTCATCAGAACCTAGTACTACCACCACTGCAAGCCCTGGATATTCCAAAACACTGGAAAAGCAAGAATCATATCTCACAATGCTGATAGAGGAACTTAAGAAGGACATGAATAACTCCCTTAAAGAAATACAGGAGAACACAGGTAAAGAGGTACAAGCCCTTAAAAAGGAAACAAAAAAATCTCATAAAGAATTACAGGAGATCACAAGTAAACAAGTAGAAGCAATTAAAGAGCAAACTCAAAAATCCCTTAAGGAATTGCAGGAAAACACAAACAAAAAGGTGAAGGAATTGAGTAAAATCATCCAGTACCTAAAAATGGAAGTAGAAACAATGAATCACAAAAAGAGACAACTCTGGAGTTAGAAATCTTAGGAAAGACATCAGGAAACATAGATGCAAGCATCATCAACAGAATACAAGAGATAGAAGAGAGAATCACAGGGGCAGAAGATAACATAGACATCATTGACACAAAAGTCAAAGAAAATGCAAAATGCAAAAAGACCCTAACCCAAAACATCCAGGAAATCTAGGACACAATGAGAAGACCAAACCTAAGGATAATAGGTGTTGAAGAGAGTGAAGACCTCCAACTTAAGGGGCCAGTAAATATCTTCAACAAAATTATAGAAGAAAACTTCCCTAACCTAAAGAACGAGATGCCCATGAACATACAAGAAGCCTATAGAACACCAAATAGACTGGACGAGAAAAGAAATTCCTCCCTCCACATAATAGTCAAAACAACTAATGCACAAAACAAAGAAAGAATACTAAAAGCAGTAAGGGAAAAAGGTCAAGTAACATATAAAGGCAGGCCTATCAGAATTACACCAGACATCTCACCAGAGACTATGAAAGCTAGAAGATCCAGGACAGATGTCATACAGACCCTAAGAGAACACAAATGCCAGCCTATACTACTATACCCAGCAAAACTCTCAATCACCATAGATGGAGAAACCAAAGTATTCCATGACAAAACCAAATTCACACAATATATATCCACAAATCTAGCCCTTCAAAGGCTAATAAAAGGAAAACTCCAACACAAGGAGGGGAACTACATCCATGAAAAATCAAAATTGTAATCTTCCAACAAAACTAAAAGGAGATAGACACATGAACGAAAGGTCAGCTCTACCTACAAAAGTAACAGGAAGCAACAAATTCTTTTCCTTAATATCTGTTAACAACAATGGACTCAATTCTCCAATAAAAAGACATAGACTATCAGATTAGGTATGTAAACAGGACCCAACATTTTTCTGCATACAGGAAACGCACCTCAGTGACAAAGACAGACACTACCTCAGAATAAAAGGCTAGACAATTCTCCAAGTCAATGGTCCCAAGAAAAAAAGCTGGAGTAGCCATTTTAATAGCGAATAAAATCGACTTTCACCCTAAAGTGATCAAAAAAAGATAAGGAGGGACACTTCATATTTATCAAAGGTATAATCTACCAAGATGAACTCTCAATTCTGAACCTCTAGGCTCTAAATGCAAGGGCATCTCTGATAGAGGGCTAATATCCAATGTATACAAAGAACTCAAGAAGTTAGACTCCAGAGAACCAAATAACCCTACTAAAAAATGGGATACAGAGCTAAACAAAGAATTCTCAACTGATAAACACCAAATGGCTGAGAAGCACCTAAAGAAATGTTCAACATCCTTAGTCATCAGGGAAATGCAAATCAAAACAACTCTGAGATTCCACCTCACACCAGTCAGATTGGCTAGGATAAAAGACTCAGGTGACAGCAGATGCTGGAGAGGTTATGGAGAAAGAGGAACACTACTTCATTGCTGGTGGGATTGCAAACTGGTACAACCACTCTGGAAATCAGTGTGGCGGTTCCTCTGGAAATTGGACATAGTTCTACCAGAGGACCCAGCTACACCACTCCTGGATATATAGCCAGAAGATGCTCCAACATGAAATAAGGACACATGCTCCACCATGTTCATAGCAGCCTTATTTATAATAGCCAGAAACTGGAAACAACCCAGATGTCCCTCAACAGAGGAATGGATACAGAAACTGTGGTTCATCTACATAATGGAGTACTACTCAGCTATTAAAAACAATGAATTGATGAAATTCTTAGGGAAATGGATGGATCTGGAGAGTATTATCCTGAGTGAGGTAACCCAATCACAAAAGAACACACATGGTATGCACTCTCTGATAAGTGGTTATTAGCCCCGAAGTTTGGAATACAGGAAGAACAACCCACAAACCACAAGAAACTTAAAAAGAAGGAAGACCACAAGGTGGACATTTCATTCCTTCTTAAAAGGGGGAACCAAATACCCATGGAAGGAGTTGCAGAGATTAACTATGGAGCAGAGACTGAAGGAAGGACAAGCCAGCTTAAATATAGCTATCTCCTGAGAAGCTCTGACAATACCTGACTAATACAGATGTAGAGGCTCACAGCCATCCATTGAACTGAATACACGGTCCGCAATGAAGGAGTTAGAGAAAGGTTCTATGGAGCTGAAGGGTTTGCAGCCCCTTAAGATGAGCAATATGAACTAACTAGTACCCTCAGAGCTCCCAGGGACCCAACCGCCAACCAAGGACTATACATGGTGGGACTGAATGTTGTGGCAGCATATGTATAGTAGAGGATTACAAAGTCGATCATCAATAGGAGGAGAGGTCCTCCGCCCTGTGAAGGTTCTATGCCCCAGTGTAGGGGAATGCCAGGGCCAATAAGTGGGAGAGGGTAGGGTGGCCAGCATGGCAAGGGGGGAGACAACAGGGGTTTGTTTTTGTTGTTTTTGTTTGTTTGTCTTTTGGAGAGGAAACTAGGAAATGAGAAATGTACATGTAAATAAAGAAAATATCTAATTAAATAATACTCTTTTTTGAATGTGCACTTTGGGAAAATGAAGTTTACAAAGTTGGGCTGGAGGAGAATTGGGCATGCAGGTGGTAAACCTAAAGGTGGTGTCACCTTCTCAATTCATGATGCTCTTGGGTTGGAATGGAAAAGGTTTCCTTTCCTGCAAGAGTTAAGATGATAAGCGGAGAGGAGCTCCATTGAAATTTGATTCAACTTCTGATGAACTGTGGGTCTTTGGCTGATGAGGAGCCAAGCCATTCTCATCAAAGGCTGGGTCTATTCTCCTCCTGGGACAGGTACAGCTGCCATTAACAGGGTCACAACAAGCTCCATATGAGTATTCACACAGCAACAGGCAGTCAGGTAGTGGTCCATCTTACATCCTGTAGGGGAAGAAGGAAAAACCAAAACAGCTCAAATATTCTCTCAAATTACTATTACTTCTTGGAACTGAATGAGATAATGAGAGTCTAGAAGAAAATTTCTGTTTTCTTCTATATCATCTTTCCCCTATTCTAGCATGTTATGTAATGAAAGCAAGAAAAGTTCCTCTGTGGTAAACTGGAGGGTGGGGAGCGAAGGGGAAGTTATTGAGAAAATTGGAAAGAGGAAAGTGTGGATAGCAACTTCCATTTCTGCAGTGCCTTCTCAGAAACTGATTACTCCATAACATTTACAGCAGTTGCATTGTGTGGGACACAGAAATGGATTAGTTGCCTGGGGGTCAGAAAAAGCCAACGCTCGCCCTGAAATGTACAATGTGGGAGGTTTTTCTTTAGGTTAAAAACATGATTTTGTGTGCCTGTGTTGTTGAAAGTGAAATGGCTTTATATTCTACTCTTGTCTCTTAAAATATGTCAAAGGGGACATACATCCCCAGTGTGTCTGATGTTGTGTACTTGCTAAAAGGACTCAAAGAATCTTTAAGTTGAATTGTATTGTGCCCACCAAGAGTAGCATAGTTGGGGGTGTTGGGGCTGTGGGTGTTACAAAATCTATTTAAAAAGAGAAGGCTTAAAGCAAACTGGCCAATTGTGGGCTCGTAGCCTGTTGTCCAGGAGAGAATTAGCACAGACTGAACACATTCATTTTCTGCAGGACTGAGGGCAAGGAGAGAGCTCTGCTCAACCCATGAAACAAAAAGACTCATGCTTCCTAAAGCAAAACACAAGTTAGAAGTATTTAAGAGCTGGAGACCCTAAATTTGTTATTATAGCAGTCTCCCTGGTCTGCAGAGTAAAAAGTGGGAATTTGAAAGAGAGCA
>JADRCD010109885.1:0-14282 GCA_019843815.1 Montemys delectorum
GTACTAATTATTTCATTTTCTCACCAATTGCCATAAATTTCAACAATAACGTGAAAGCTATTTAAAAGAACTAAGACAAAAGCAAAGACTGAAGGAAAGGAGACAGAGTTTATTTTCTACGTTTTTAGTTAAAAAAGAAAAAGCAAAAAGACCAGTAAACATACTTTCTGAGGTCTTTGGCCTGGGAGTTTCCAAAGCCAAAGATCCAGAGAAGTGACAACCTTGATTTCAAGTTTCCCAGAGTACAAAACATGTTGCTGAACCCTTACACAGAGGAAAAGACATTCAAAACCATCCCCAAAGCAAGTTGCAAAGACAGGAGGTTGCTTCTCTGTTGCAGTCCATTTGTGCCAAAATAGTGAAGGGGGAGTCTTTGGCTTAGCTGACTTCTGAGGGAAAATAGAGTTGACCTGCTTTTAAGGAAAATGAATTCCAGGAGTCAAGCTTTAGGACACATGCTCCACCCATTGCTCCTCTAAGTGGAGAGAAACATCTGAAAATCACTACTATTAAAAGCAACTGTCATCCTGACAAGGAACTGCTAGACCACCATAGATTCTGTTTGTTTGTTTGTTTCTTTCTTTCTTTGAGTTTTACTTTGTTTGGTTTTATGGATTTTTTTCTTTGTTTGTTTGTTTGTTTGTTTTGATATAGAACTATGTAGTTCTGGCTGTCCTGGAACTTATTATGTAGACCAGGCTAGCCTTGAGCTCACAGAGATTCACCTGCCTCTGCCTCTAGAGTGCTAGGATTAAAGGCATGCACTACTACATGCAGATTCCCATCAATATTGGCTCATTATTCTTATTCTAATAGTATTAATTTCTAGAATGTTAATGTCTTCCTAAAATGATTATTAATACAGAATAATTCCTTGACATAAAATTGAAGCCTTTTTCGTTTAGAAGTTCTAAATAAGCTATTCCATAAAACAGTCCTTTATAAAATGTGAACACTAAAAGTCCAGGAAAGAGAAAACTATGTACAGTAAGAAGGAATAAAACTTTTATTTTTTTTTTCTTTTCATTCATTAACTAATTTATTCACATTACATCCAGATTGCAGCTTCTTCTCCCTCCTCTCCTCCTAGTTCCAACCTCTCACCTTCTCTTCTCCCATCCTTCCCTCCATTTCTCTTCAGAGAAGGGGAGGCCTCTGAAAAATATCAACCTCCTCGGCATATCAAGTTACAGTAGGACTATGTGTTTCTATTTAGGCTAGACAAGGCAGCCCAAACTTCCATTTTGAATACAGTCAAATATAGTTTAAGTCCCCCAAGACCACCTTGGCTAACTGACATTCTGGTTGGCAAGTTGAGATGTGAATGCTAGGCAAGTTAGCCCACCACAGTTGAATAATCCAACCAATGGGAATAAGATAAGTGTACCACAAAGACATATTCCTAAGAAATTCCCCTATCCCTGAATCCTGATTGGTGGAATAACCTGGCACATACGTTTGTGGATTTCAGGCGTAAAAACTCTGTAGCATTCTGGCTCGGGGTCGCAGTTCAGCTCCTACGTCTGTTCTGTAGACCTGATTGATTAGTAGCAGCCTGAATACAAAAAAAAATTTGTCATCTGCTTAAATACTTACTGAGATGATTGTTTAAGGATGCCGTCAGCTCCCAAGTCTGTGCTGTTGTCCCTTAAGGATCAGTTCGTGCTGCCTAATTCAAATAAAGATCTTGCTTTGCCGAACTCTTGTGACTGCTTGGGCTGTTTTTGGAGTTTGGGGACTTTAACAGTATCTCCACTTTGAGTCAGGTCACAAGTAAAGAAAGTAACGTCATAAGTAATGCAAGAAGTGGCCATACATCAGAGAAACAAGTCGGATCTCGTTTCACCTATTAATCTGTTCCTGTAGTAGGTTACACGAATGTGTTGATCTCTCAATTTCAGATGCCATGTTAGAATTAAGAGCCCATCTGGATAATTTTAGTATATGTCTTCATTTTATACTACAACCAAAGCAATATCATGTGTCATAATCTTTCAAATAGTAAAGACACCTATAATTAAAAGTCAGAGAAAAAGCATTTACCCTTTTCTGTTACCTCAGTACCCACCAACATTTGAGATCAGCATGAATAATATGCCATGTCGAGAAAGTGAACTAACTTGTTTTTATAGAAAGCTTCATAGTGTTTTTGTTAAACCAGAAGGAACTGACTGTGCTTCTGAGGATTCATGTCAATTCACATAAAAGAAAAAGAATGGATCACTCACTCGCCTTCTCAGACCAAAACAGCAGCATGGGTGCACCTCTTCTTTGAACATTATTAGCTAGAAACCAGTTTTAAGATGCCTTGAATATGCACTCTTGTCATTTTTTAAATAATATTTCATTATTTGAAATTTTCATACATTTGTGCAATGTATTTTGACCATATCCATCTACCAGGACCTTTCTCCGACTATGCCTAGTTCACCTCATCCCATCTCCCTCCCTACATGTCCTCTTTTATTTTATATTATCTCTCTGCCTTTTAGTTAGTTTGGCTAAAGGTTTGCCTATCTTGTTGATTTTCTCAAAGAACCAGCTCTTGGTTTTGTTGACTCTTTGCATTATACTCTTTGTTTCTAATTGATTGACTTCAGCCCTGAGTTTGATTATTTCTTGCCTTCTACACCTCTTCAGTGTGTTTGCTTCTCTTCTTTTCTTTCTGGAGCTTTCAGCTGTATTTTTAAATTGCTGGTTAAATTTCTAAATTGTTTATGGAAGCACTCAGAGCTATAAGTTTTCCTCTTAACACTGCTTTCATAGTGTCCCATAAGTATGGGTATGCTGTCTGCTTATTTTCATTGAATTCTAGAATGACCTTAATTTCTTTTTTATTTCTTCCCTGACAGAGAGATCATTGAGTGGAGAATTATTCAGTTTCCATGAATGTGTAGGCTTTCTCTTATTTCTGTTGCTGTTGAAGTCCAGCTTTAATCCATGGTGGTATAAGATACAAGGAGTTATTTAAAATTTTTTTTGTATCTGTTGAGGCTTGCTTTGTGACCTAGTGTATGGTCAGTTTTGGAGAAGGATCCATGAGATGCTGAGAAGAAGGTCTATTATTTTGTTTAGATGTACTGTCTTGTAGATTCTGTAGATGAATCAAAATACCATTTGATTTCCAATACCATTGATGAACTTTGTTATTTCTCTGTTCAGATTATTGTCTGGGTGACCTGTTGTTTGGTAAGAGTGAGGTGTTGAAGTCTCCCATTATTAATGTATGGAGTTCAATGTGTGATTTAAGCTTCAGCAGTGTTTCTTTTACAAATGCAGATGCCCTTGTGTTTGGGACATAAGATGCTCAGAATTGAGATATTATCTTGGTAGTTTTTTGTTGTTGTTGTTGTTGTTGTTTTGTTTGTTTGTTTGGTGAGTATAAAGTGTCCTTCCCTGTCTCTTTTGATTAGTTTTGATTGAAAGTATATTTTGTTAGATATTAAATTTGCTACTCCACCTTATTTCTTGGATCTGTTTGCTTGGAAAATTTTACCTTTACTCTGAGGTAATGTCTATCTTTATTACTGAGTTGTTTCTTGTATCCAGCAGAACGATGGATCTTGTTTTCACATCCATTCTGTTAGCTTGTGTCTTTTTATTGGGAATTGAGTCCATTGATGTGGAGAGTCACTGATGTAATTATCAGTGATTGTTACTTCCTGTTATTTTGATGTTGGTAGGATGTGTGTGTGTGTGTGTGTGTGTGTGTATTTGCTGGCATGGAATTATTTATTATTATTTATTTCCTGTGTTTTCTTGGGTGTAGTTTTCCTCCTTGGGTTGGAGTTTCCCCTTCTAGTACTTTCTGTCAGGCTAAATTTGTGGACAGATATTGTTTAAATTTAGTTTTATCTTGAAATAACTTGTTTTCTCCATCTAAGGTTAGAGAGAGTTTTGTGGGATGTAATAGTCTAAGTTGTGGGTTTTGAGGTTATTCAGGCCCTTGTAGCCTTTGTTAGAAGTCAGCTGTAATTCTAGGAAGTCTGCCTTTGTATGATACCCGACCTTTTCCCCTTGCAGCTTTTAGTAGTTTTTCTTTGTTCTGTAGATTTAGTAATTTGATTTTTACATGGTGGGAGGATTTTTTTTCTAGTCCAGTCTAATTGATGTTCTTCATGCTCTTTGTATGTTTAAAGGCATCTCGTTCATTGGATCGGGAACATTTTCTTCTATGGTTTTGTTGAAAATATTTTCTGGTCCTTGGAGCTGTGACTCTTCACCTTCTTCTATTCCTATTATTCTTAGGTTAGGTCTTTTCATGGCATCCCAAATTTCTCAGATGTTTTGTGTCAGGAGTTTCTTAGATTTCACATTGTCTTTGACTGATGTATCAATTTCTTTTACCGTATCTTCTATGCCTGAGATTCTTTCTTCCATGTCTTTATTCTGTTGGTGATGCTTGTATCTGTTGTACCTGTTCTCTTCCCTAGGTTTTCCATCTCCAGGATTCCCTCATAGCTTCTATTTCCATTGTCTTGAACAATTTTATTTATTTCCTTCACTTGTTTGACTGTATTTTTCTGTATTTCTTTAAGGGATTTTTTTTCATTTCCTCTTTAAAGATCTCTATTGTCTTTATAACACTGGATTCCAGGTGTTTCAGTTGTATTAGGATATCCAGGGCTTGCTATAGTAGGATAGCTCCCAAAGCATCATATTTCCATCACTTTTGTTGATTGTGCTCTTTTGCAAGCCTTTAGTCATCTGAGTGTCCTTGAATATTCCTGTTATAACAGGTATTGGGAGGGAGTCTAATTTCAATGATCCTGGTGTGGCAGGTGTCTGGTGCATATCTTTGGGCTGGAAATGGAACTCAGGGGTGGTACAAGTCTTCCAACAGCTGGATGTATGCCTGGATGGTTCTTAATCAGCAGGTCTGATGAAGGTGGGCAGAGAAGTCCTGGGAAATGGAGATCCGGGGGGATACCAGGCCACTCTGGGCAGCTGAGTGGGCCCCGAGAGGACTCAGCAATAGTATTGGAACTGGAAATGGTTATAGGAAAGGCATATAACCTGTGTGCTTCATCAGCAGTTCTGATGAAGGTGGTGCTGAACAATGGAGGTCCAGGAGGAATGCAGACCACTTGGGGCACCTGGCTGTACCCCTGAGGATTCATCGGGCAGAGGAAATAGACTAGAACGTCTGTTTAAATGTTTAAAAAATAAACATAAATATTTTTTTTAAAAACCTCAATTAAACATGTACCGTGTAACTTAAGAAAAAAAACTCAAACCAAGAATTACAAATAGCTAGTAATGAGTTTAAAAATTGCTCACCATCCTTAGCCATCAGAAAAATACAGATTGAATGATATCTCTTTAAGATATTCTCACCCCAGTCAGAATGTTATAATAAAAATGACAACAAATGCTGGTGTGGATATGGGGAAAGAGGGAGCTTTAATAAGAATGAAAGGTAGTATACCACTTTGGAAATCAATTTGCAAATTTTCCATATTGCTAAAAAAAAAAAAACAGAACTATCATATGATTCTGCTATACTAGTCCTAAATATATAACCAGAGGACTTTACATATCATTTTAAGTATCTTATTCTTAAAGGAAGAGTCAGGCTTCTACAGAAAACTTAAAAGATCACTTGAATTTTTGAAGGCATCAAGTTCTTCTAAGCAACTGAACTCCTCTCCCATGGGTTATTGATAAGTGAACCCTCAGGCCACGCAAACAAGAGGTTTTCATACCTGTGCACCAGCAAGAAGACTGATATCTATGGGTTGTTTGGGTTGTTGAGTGGCCATGCTGGATTTAATCACTATAGAGCCAAATCCAGATGTCAGTTTCATTCTACTTTATACTGATTTCTTCTTCTCTAAGAAAAGATCATTAAACCAGATGAGCACCTTCAAAACTAACAGATTGATATAGACAATTATGAAGTGCAAATACAAATGATTATTTCCTTTTTTCTGAGATAGGGTTATGTTGTACAGTTCAGGCTGGCCTTGATCTTGCCAATCTTCAGTTTCTACCACATCCCACTGTAGACTACAGTCATGCAACACCACACACATAGTGACTAACTCATTCTTAACAAAAACATGGAAAACACATGCCCTCTACTAAATCATCTTAGAACTACTGTAGAAATATTTTTCCAGTTGCCTCCTATATATGTGATGATATCTAGGGTGTCCCTCTGGTCTTTTATGCAAAATGACAAAATGGAAGTATGAAAAATATATAAAGGATTAGCTAGAAATTAATTTTATTTTTAAATGAAGCTCAAGTCTGAGGGTATCTTTTAAAATGCTTGAGGGAAGCCAAGGCAGGAACTCAAATCTAGAGGCAGGAGATGATGCCCAGGCCATGAAGAAGTACTACTTATTTTTTTTTAAAAAAAAATGCATTTTAAAATAAAGATATCATGATAGGAAAACCTCATTTAGTTCTCTTAGAATCACTACATCATCTGGTCATTTCAAAGAGAAGCTTTGAGAGAGAGAAAAGAAAACAGTACTTGGATAAAAAAGAAACCTTATGGCGAGAGTGTGAAGTACAACTCCTAGAGCAAATATGGAATCTCTGCAAGGTTTTGCCTAAGGCTCCTTTGAATCACAGAGGAAATGACCAACCCATTTGTTTCATTCTTCTCAGCTAAATTATCATCCTGTCATTTGGTCAACAGAGCAGACACATGAAAATGAACCTTGTAGCCCAAATAGAGCCTGGCTGAACCCAGCTTAAAGGCTGCAAAAAAATAATTTCTTAATTAATTAGCTGGTACCCATGAAGTAATTAGGACCTCATGCCCTGCTGGTGAGAAATTTGAGAAGGTTGGTCTAAGCATGGAAAATCTGATTTTACTTGCATGAGTTGAAACACCTGCAGTGAGTGGGAGAAAAAGCAGGATTTACCCAGCCAAAAGAGCAGAGTCTATATGCCCTGCTTCCATTACATCATTCATTAGTTGGGCAGCATTACAGAATTTGAAAGCTGTGTTCACTGCATGACGGAATGGAAGGAGTGAATACACAGTGACTTATTTAGAGTTTCTGTTGCTGATAAAATGCCATGAAAGAGGAAGGGGTTTATTTGAATTACACTTGCACACCATAGTCCATCATTAAAGGAAATCAGGACAGAAACTCAAACAGGGAAGTAACCGGGAGGCAGGAGCTGATGCAGAGGCAATGGAGGGTGCTGCTTACTAGCTTGTTCTGCAGGACTTGGACAGCTTGCTTTTTTATACCATCAGGACCACCAGCCCAAGGTGGTACTGCCCATGGTGATTCTGGTAGAATCATTTTCTCAACTGAAAGTCTGCCTTCCAAAATAACTCTAGCTTGTGTCAAGTTGAAATAAAACTAACCAGCACAATTGACTTCTTGTCAACTTGATAATAAAAATGCACCACTGTAAACCATAACCTTTCCTTCCTAGTCTATCCTCAATATTTCATATTAATATTATTATCACAAATACAAGACATTCAAACTTTTAAAAAGTAGTCTCAAAAAGTTCAAATGCTTTAAAAATTCAGTCTTTTATTTAAAGTTTAGTCTCTCTAAAATAGCTAAGATATTTCTGATACTCTAATGTCTCTGAAAAATGATAAAGTCTCTCTATAGTATCCAAGGCCTTTCTAAACTATCAACTATCACATAACTGGTTCCTACAAAATCAGAAAAAAAAAAAAACAAGTTAAATACTTTCTTACTTCAAGAGAGGACATCCAAGTCAGAGTCACAATCAAATCAAAGCAAAACTAAATTTCAACAGCATAAAAAGTTTAGTGCTTGATATATGTAACCCAGTCACAATCTTCTAGACTCCAAAGGACCTTAGCAGTGGCACTTCTCTGGCACTGACATGCACAACACACAGTTTGTCTCCTACACTCCAGTTGGCTTCACTCCATAGCTGCTACTCCTTCTCAGTCATCCCAGGAAACTGGCATCTTCTAAAGGTTGGGTTCTCCATTGAAAATGGGCTGCCCCTTCACCAATGGTTTCCTGGGCTTTCTTTGGGGACTCTGACACTGCCACATAGTGCTAAGCCTCAACTTCTCTCCATGTCCCCTTCAGTCCTTGACGTTCTACTTTAACTAAAGCAGCATATTTACAATGACCTTCCTGGACTCTATCATTGTGATCTTCTCTAGGAAGTCCATTTTTCCCACTCTTTGTATTTCTCAGTTGTATCTAGTTTTTGTGTGTGTACGTTTGAGCACTGGTGGGCTTGTCCACTTTAGCATGTCCATTGTTGTCTCTCTCATTCAGTTCATGTTTATGTGGTCATGTGGGTGAGACCTTATGGAGGTAGTATTTGACATTCCTCGGAGACACAATCTCACAAACCTCTGATCCACTGGCTCTTACAGTCTTTCCTTTCCCTTTTTCTCAATGACCCCTGAGCTTTAAGAGTGGTGGGTGTATTAAAGATGTATCAGTTGGGTCTGGGCTTAACCCTTCTGCATTTTGGTTAGTTCTTGTCTTCTGTAATGATCTCCTTCTATTCCAAACGGAAGTTTCTTTGATGCAGCGTGAGGAATTACATGTGATAAGAACAGACATCTTGAATATAGTTGTGGATTATTCTAGTTTAGGAAAGACTAAGTTGTAGGTCTTACTCCAAGCTCCATGGCTTTACTAGCCCTGTGTAGTTGGCTAGGTTTCCAGTTCCAAGCTTGATTTGCCTCTTATTGAGCAGAGGTTATGCCCCAATTAGAAAGCTTTTGCTATTGTGAAGGTATGTGTCCGACAGTCTACCTGTACAGTTATCATACCGCATTGGTCATTGCTGTCATTCAGAGGCATCATAGGTAGGTAGCGCTATTAGCTGCTTCCACCCTTGGAAGGTTACATGGAATTTTCTGGTCCTGTGAAAGTTAGTCTACACGGAGGAAGCATTCAGGTCAGTTCTAGCTTAGGAGCCTCTGAGCTCCATGTCTGAAGTGAATAGCATCTTCAGCAATACGCACTTACTTTCAACCTCTTGGGGACAACTCAACAGCAATTGTTATGATATGTAAGATGCTGGGAGTTCCGTGATGTTGGGACTTTTGTTAGACGACCTTTGACTCTTAGAGGTAGATTATCAACCAAGATGGGAAATTTTCATTCAAACTGTATATGTATGTCTTTCTTTATATTATTATTTTATGCTATTATTGTTCTACAACTTGAAATCTACAGTGGTGATACTGCAATAAGTTATTTTATTATTTAGAATTATTTTAGCTATCCTGGGTATTTTGGGTTTTCATATAAAGATGAAGATTTTTTTTTTAATTTCTGTGAAGATTGTATTATAATTTTAATGGGGATAGCATTGAATCTGTGGATTACTTTTGGTAGAATGACCATTTTTACAATATTAATCCTACTTATTTTGCAGGATGGAAGAGCCTTCTTTAATCCCATAAAAAAATTTTTTATAAAACTCTATCACTTACTTAGTTGCATTATCACAATCTAAATTTGAGGCTACTGCTAAAGATACTGTTTCCTTTATTTCTTTCTTAGAATGATTGTTATTTTTTATAGCAAGGTGATGGAATTTTGTTTGTTAATTTTGTGCCCTGCTATGTTTTCTGAAAGAGTTTATCAGCTGTAGAAGTTTACTGGAAGAGTCTTTAAGTCTCTTAATTATAAAAGTATATGCAAATAAAGATACTTTCATTTCTTCCTTTTCTAGTTATATTCTCTTGTTTTCCTTCAGTTTTCTTATTGCTCAGGCTATATATTTCAAGTACTACATTAAACAGGTATGGAGAAAATGTACGTCCTTGTGTTGTTCTAATTTTAGGGGAAATTTTTTTAATTTCTCTCCATTGGCTATGGGCTGGCAGTAACTTGCCTATATTATGTTGAGGTATATCCATTGTATCCCTGATGTCTCCAGAACTTTTATAATGAAGGAATGTTGGATTTTGCCAATGTTCTTTTCTGCATCTGATGAGATGGTTGTGTGGACTTTTTTTTTATTTCAGTCTGTTTATATGATATGTCTAATTTACTGACTTATATATGTTGAACTATGCCTGCATGTCTGGGATGAAGCCAACTTGAGCTTCCAAGTGTGTCATTAAGTTGTTAATATGAGATCTCTCCAACTTATTTAAGTAGGCACTTAATGCTATGAACTAGCCTCTTAGCGTTGCTTTCATTGTGTCTCATGACTTGGGTATTCTGTATTTTTATTTTCTTTCAATTATAAAATTTTTTAATTTCTTTATTAATTTGTCTTGACTCAATTTTCATTCAGGAATGAGTTGCTTGCTTTCCATGAGTTAGTAAACTTTTTACCACTTCTGTTGTTGCTGCTATCTATCTAGCTTTAATCCAGGGTAGTCAAATAATTCTAGGGTGTTATTTCAATTGTTTTATACATGTTGAGACTAGCTTTGTATACTACTATGTTATCAGTTTTGAAGAAAATTCCATGAGCTTATGGGAGGAAAGTATATTCTTTTGTGTTCTGGTGATATCTGTGAGGCCCATTTGACTTACGATGATATTTAACTTCAGAATTTCTGTTTAGTTTTTGTTTCGATGACCTATTAGCAAAATAGTGGTGCTCAAGTCACCTACTATCTCTATGGCAAGGTCAATGTGTGATTGTAGTTGTAGTAATGTTGCATTTATGTCCTTGAGTGTTCTTGTGTTTGGTGCATAAATGTTTAGAACTGCAATGTTCTTTATAATTTTTCCTTCATGAGTACATTGTATACTTTCCTATCTTTTATGCTTGGTTTTGCTTAAAGTCTGTTTTGTCAGATATTAAAAGAACTATTCCTGATCCATTTTTGCTTCATTTTCTTGGAATGCCTTCTTCTATCATTTTATCCTAAGCTGAGGAATATCCTTGATGGCTACATCTTGATGCAGTAGAAAGTCGAATCCTGTTTTCTAATCCAATCTGTGAGTCTGTGTCATATAGTTGGGAAATTGAGACCACTAACATTGGGAATTATTAATGAGCATTGTTTATTGGTTCCTATTATTTTACTTTGGTGGCAAGGGGGTTTTGGTTTTCGTTTGGAGGTTTTATTTTGTTTTGTTTTTGACTTGTTTCATTTGCCTCTTTTAATTTACTGTTCTAGGAGTACCTATGCCTGGCACCCTTATGTGTAGTGAACTTTCTCTTCAGGCTGAAGTTTTCCATCTAGTACCTTCTGGAAAGTTGGCATAGTGAACAGACATTACCTAGTGTGTGTGTGTTTTCAAAATCATTTATTTATTTATTTATTTATTTATTTATTTATTTATGCTCCTGATTTTATTCCCCTCCTGGTCCACCCTGTGACTGTTCCACATCCCATACCTTCTCCTTGACCCCTGCCTCTAAACTCCCTGGAGCCTTCAGTCTCTTAAGGGTTAGGTGCATCTCCTCTGACTGAACCCAGACTCAGCAGTTCTCTGCTGTATGATGTGTTAGGGGCCTCATACCAGCTGGTATATGCTGCGTAGTTGGTGCTCCAGTGTTTGAGAGATCTTATGGATCCAGGTTAACTGAGACTGCTGGTCTTTCTACAGGGTCACCTTCCTCCTCAGCTTCTTTCAGCTTTTCCCTAATTCAGTCACAGGGGTCAGCAGTCCATTGGTTGGGTGCAAATATCTTCATCTGATTCTTTCAGCTGCTTGTTGGGTCTTTAGGAAGGCAATCATGATACATCCATTTTTGTGAATGCGCCATAGCCTCAGTAATAGCATCAGGCCTTGGGGCCTCCCCTTGAGCTGGATCTCACTTTGGGGCATGTCACTGGACCTTCTTTTCCTCAGGTTCCTCTCCATTTCCATCACTGCAGTTCTTTAAGATAGAAACAATTGTGGGTCAGAGTTTTGACTGTGGGATGGCAACCTCATCCCTTACTCCACACTCTGTCTTTCTGATGGAGGTCGGCTCTATAAGTTCCCACGCCCCACTATAGGGAATTTCATCTAAAGTCCCTCCCTTTGAGTCCTGAGAGTCTCTCACCTCCCAGGTCTCTGGTAGATTCTGGAGGGTCCCCCCAACCTCCTACTTCCCGAGGTTGCCTGTTTTTATTCTTTCTTATTTTGTTTATATGAGTACATTGAAGCTGTCTTCAGACACACCAGAAGAGGGCATTAGATCCCATTACTGATGGTTTTGAGCTATCCTGTAGTTGCTGGGAATTGCACTCAGAACCTCTGGAAGAGCAGTAAATGCTATTAACCACTGAGTCATCTCTCCAGCCCACCTAAGTTGTTTAAATCATAGACTTTCTTCTTTCTCTGTTGATCATAATTGGCAGTTTTGGTGGGTACTACAGTCTCTGCTAGCATCCGTGATCTCTCAGAGTTCCTTTATCCTGGACTTTTTGGCTTTCAAATTCTCTATTGAATAGTCAGAAGTTATTCTAATGGGTATGCATTTGCATGTGACTTTTCATTTTTCCCCTGCAGCTTTTAATATTCTTCCTTTGTTTTGTATGTTTACTGTTTCTATTAATTCATGTTGTGGGTAATATATTTTATGAGTCTATCTACTATATTCTATGATATTCTGTATGTTTCTTGACTCCTAATAAATATGTTTTTCTTAGGTTGGGAAATTTTTCTTCTATGATTTTGTCAAAATATTTTCTGTGCCTTTCACCAGGGTTTCTTTTCTTTCGTCTATCCCTATTTGTCTTAGTTAGGATTTCTATTGCTGTAATGAAATACCATAACCAAAATGAGGTCAAGAAGAAAAGGGTGTGTTTGGCTTATAGTTTCACATGGTAATGATAGTCTATCACTGAGAGAAGTCAGAACAGAAAATCAAGAAAGACAGGAGGAGGCAGAAGCTGATACAGAGCCCATTGAGGGGTGCTGCTCACTGGCTTGCTCATCATGGCTTGCTCAGACCAAGGATAGCTCCACTTACAATGTGTTGGGCCCTCCCCATCAATTCCCAACAACCAGAATTTATGGGGGCATTTTTCTCAATTGAATTTCCCCTTTCAAATAGCTGTAGTTTTGGTCAAATTGAAATAAACTATCCAGTGCACTGTTATTTATGGATTGTTTTTCAGTGTCCCAGTTTTCCTAGATGTTTTATATCTGGATTTTTTTTAATTTAACATTCTCTTTGGCTGAGCTATTTATTTCTTCTACTTTCTTTTCAAGATCTGATATTCTCTTTTCCATGTCATATAGTATGTTGGTGAAGTTTTTATTTGACATCCTAAATTTTTATCTCTGATTTAATTTCAGATTGGGTTTATTTTAATGATTCTATTTCTTTGTTAAGTTCTACTTTCATGTCTTGAATTGTTTCCATTATTTCATTCAACTTTTTGTATTTTCAAGATTTCTATTAGGCATTAATCCCATATCCTCTTTAAAGTCCTTGGACATACTCATAATTGCCCTTTAGAAGTCCATGTCTTGTGTTTCAGCTAAATTGTGTTTTTCAGGACCTATTACAATAGCACTGGTGGCTTCTGTAGGAGGCATACTGTCTTGGTTGTTCATGTTTGTGCTTTTGCTCTGGGATATAGGCATATGGAGTTAAGACATTTGGTGTATTTCCTGGTATAGATATCTGGTCTTATTTCTGTTGTGTAGGTATTCTCTTCTTTGTCTGTTGTTGCTGAGTCTGTGGCCTAAGCAAATGTGATGGCTGTAGGTTCCCAGGCAGAAAGCAGTTCTGTGCATTGGTAGGTGTTACAAGGAAATGGAGATGGGCTAGAAAGGAAGGCTGAAGGTGCTGCAGGAAAGAACTAAAGGGAGCCTGGCTTTGCACCAGGAAGTGGAGTCCCAGAGTTGACCACGGCAGAGGCTCCTGACATCAGGCTGCAGCAGGACTAGGAGTTAGTCTGGAGAGACAAGAGTACAGGACAAGAAGGATAATGAAATCAGCTGCCAGAACCCCAGCTAGTGTGGCTTCAGGGGCGCCCTGGTACACAGTGAGTCTACAAGTAGGTATGAATCACAAAGAAATAGACTTGGGCTAGAAAGAAAGTTGAAAGAGGCATCAGTAGAGAACGAGAGAAGCCTGGTTCTGAACCAAAAGGTGGGTTCTCTAGGGGATGAAGGTGGGCTTGGAAGAGGGGCTCCTATATGTCTATATAATTACTTTCTTTAAAATTCTTTTGTAATGAAAGAGGCATTTGTGAAATTGCCTACATTTATCACATTCAAATAAAATTTCTCTGATACTTCAAAGTGCCCCAAATCAAAAGCCTAACTCCATTCATATAATAGTAATATCATATTTTAATTTAAAAGTCAAATATGCTGACAAAGGGAGAAAATAGTGTGTTACTGCTACCTACCATATTAACTACTTTGTATGGACTTTTTTTTTTT
>JADRCD010109908.1:0-20029 GCA_019843815.1 Montemys delectorum
ATTAAGGAAAAGTAATTGTTGCTTCCTGTTAGTTTTGTAGTTAGAGCTGGCATTCCATTCATGTCTCTATCTTCTTTTAGTTTTGTTGGAAGATTACATTTTTGCTTTTTCAGGGATGTAGTTCCCCTCCTTGTGTTGGAGTTTTCCATTTATTACTCTTTGAAGGGCTGGATTTGTGGAGACATATTGTGTGAATTTGGTTTTGTCATGGAATACTTTGGTTTCTCCATCTATGGTGATTGAGAGTTTTGCTGGGTATAGTAGTCTAGGCTGGCATTTGTGTTCTCTTAGCTTCTGTATGACATCTGCCCAAGATCTTCTAGCTTTCATAGTCTCTGGTGAGAAGTCTGGTGTAATTCTGATAGGCCTGCCTTTATATGTTACTTGACCTTTTTCCCTTACTGCTTTTAGTATTCTTTCTTTGTTTTGTGCATTTGGTGTTTTGATTATTATGTGGCAGGAGGATTTTCTTTTCTGGTCTAGTTTATTTGGAGTTCTATAGGCTTCTTTGTATGTTCATGGGCATCTCTTTCTTTAGGTTAGAGAAGTTTTCTTCTATAATTTTGCTGAAGATATTTACTGGCCCTTTAAGTTGGAAGTCTTCACTCTCTTCTATACCTATTATCCTTAGGTTTGGTCTTCTCATTGTGTCCTGGATTTCCTGAGTGTTTTGGGTTAGGGTCTTTTTGCATTTTGCATTTTCTTTGACTGTTCTGTCTATGTTGTCTATGTTATCTTCTGCCCCTGAGATTCTCTCTTCTATCTCTTGTACTCTGTTGGTGATGCTTGCATCTATATTTCCTGACTTTTTTCCTAAGATTTCTAACTCCAGGGTTGTCTCTTTTTGTGATTTCTTTATTGTTTCTACTTCCATTTTTAAGTCCTGAATGGTTTTACTCAATTCCTTAACCTATTTGTTTGTGTTTTCCTGCAATTCCTTAAGGGATTTTTGAGTTTTGCTTCTACTTGTTTACTTGTAATCTCCTGTAATTCTTTATGTGATTTTTTTTTTGTTTCCTCTTTAAGGGCTTGTACCTCTTTACCTGTGTTCTCCTGTATTTCTTTAATGGAGTTATTCATGTCCTTCTTAAGTTCCTCTATCATCATTGTGAGATATGATTTTAGATCCAAATCTTGCTTTTCCGGTGTTTTGGGATATCCAGGGCTTGCTGCAGTTGGAGTACTAGGTTCTGATGAAGCCAAGCAGTCTTGGTTTCTGTTGGTAGGATTCTTGCGTTTGCCTTTCACCATCTCTTGATCTCTGGTGTTAGATGTTCTTGGTGTCTCTTACTAGAGCTTGTCCTGTCCCTGCCGCTCTGCAACTCCCCTTTGACTCCTGAGACCTGTGCCTCCCGGTTGGTCCTTCCTGAGTCTCTGGGTGAAGGTACGCCCTGGAGGCAGGCCCTCCACTAGCAGGGAAGAGGCAGAGATGGTCACTGATTCTGCTCTGTAACTCGGAACCTGAGAGGATCCTGTCTCTGCTGCCCTGTGACTCCCCTGCAATTACTGAGGCCTGTGCCTCCCGGTTGGTCCCGCCTTAGAAAGTCACCAGAGAGAAAATTCTGATACGTCTACCTTTATATGTTACTTGACATTTTTCCCTCACTGCTTTTAATATTCCTTCTTTGTTTTGTGCACTTGATGTTTTGACTATTATGTGACAGGAGGAATTTCTTTTCTGGTCTAGTCTATTTGGAGTTCTATAGGCTCCTTGTATATTCATGGGCATCTCTTTTTTCAGGTTAGGGAAGTTTTCTTCTATAATTTTGTTGAAGATGTTTACTGGCACTTTAAGTTGGAAGTTTTCACTCTCTTCTATACCTATTATCCTTAGGTTTGGTCTTCTCATTGTGTCCTGGATTTCCTGTATGTTTTGAGTTAGGAACTTTTTGCATTTTTGCATTTTCTTTGACTGTTATGTCAATGCTTTCTATGGTATCTTCTGCACCTGAGATTCTCTCTTTCTGTTGTATTCTGTTAGTGATGCTTACATCTATGGTTCCTGACTTCTTTCCTAGGATTTCTCTCTCCAGAATTGTCTCTCTTTGTGATTTCTTAACTGTTTCCACTTCCATTTTTAGGACCTGGGTAGTTTTGTTCAATTCCTTCACCTGTTTGGTTGTGCTTTCCTATAATTCTTTAAGAGCTTTTTGTGTTTCCTCCTTAAGGACTTGTACCTGTTTATGTGTGTTATCATGTATTTCTTTAAGGGAGTTATTCATGTCCTTCTTAAATTCCTCTATCACCATTGTGAAATATGATTTTTAGATCCAAATCTTGCTTTTCCAGTGTTTTGGGGTATCCAGGACTTGCTGCGGTGGGAGTACTAGGTTCTGATGATACCAAGTAGTCTTGGTTTCTGTTGGTAAGATTCTTGCATTTGCCTTTCACCATCTGTTGACCTCTGGTGTTAGATGTTCTTGCTGTCTCTGGCTGGAGTTTGTTCCTCCTGTGGGTCTGTAAGCCTGTGTCAGCACTTCTGGGAGATCAGCTCTCCTATTGTAAGACCTGTGGGAAGAGGGCTGTGGATCAGCTGTCCCTCTTAGGTGTAGACAATCCTCACCTTCTCAAACTCTGTCTATACAACCTATACTGGTATCTGTCATTTGCCTCTACTGTGGACCCTTTGTTCTCAAATAATATATACACTTTGTATTGGTAGGATAGATCTTAAATCAAAGTTGGAAAGCCTGAATTAGGTCTCACACAGCTACCTATTTAGGACATAAATTAGGTGAATTGTATAGCCTATATGGCACAAATACCTCATTTGTTTATGATACAATCTCTGACTCCATCACAGAGTTATTATGAAGAGCAAATGAGGGCATGAATACCATAGTGCAGTCAATTTAAACAACGTATATTTGTAATGATATGCTTTGCATCAAACAATTTGATGTTTGGCCTCTGGTAGCAATTCAAGAAGATTAAACCTCGAATCCCTGACCAACAGGACAAACAATAGTCCTGTGGGTGAAGGAGCCTCTTAGTCTCTGGCTGCTCTGCGTTCAGTGCTCCAAAATCTGGGTCCCAAAAGCAGATGGCTTCCTAAAGTAGGTGAGGTACATTCATTAACTGAAGTTAATATGCACCTGTGTTTTCAAGTCAGCGTCAACACACAGCTCAAATGTCCTCAAAAGTCCTGACTTTCACACTGTATTGCCTCAGCTGTTCGTTTACTTCTTCACTGAAAAAGATTACATGCCAAATTCCAGACACAAGGAATAAACAACAGAAATTAGACAAAGCCCTGCCCAGGTAAAACTAACTCCAATATGGGAACCAATATGAACCACAGGATCATACATACAAATATATTAAAATGGCAATACCAATAAAAATAGAGATTCAGGGACTGTCAGAAAATTTAGTTGGAGGGGCTCATATAGACTGGGGGGTTTGGAGAGCCGCTTCTGGGCTGAGATCTGAGAAAGAAAAGTAGAATTAAGAGTTACAAAATCAAGTAAGAGTCTGCATGATTGGTGGTCCTATGGCACAAACCACCAACGTTCAAGAAGTGGAATAAAGGCATGTCAGAGCACAAGTCAGGAAAAGGACTGCAGCACAAGATGAAAGTTGAAGAGTATAAAGTAGTATAAGTGGGATGAGGGAGAAGAGGAAGGAGAATCACCAATATCAAATTTTGTCTGGGCAAATTGCACAATGAAACTCGATACTGTATATGCTGAATTAAAAATATTATAAACAATGTCTGATTGTTCTTTTAGAAAGATAGTAAGCATGTGATTAGCATGCCTTACACATCTTGTCAGGAAAAATAAAAGTCTAGTGTTTAGGGACCTTGTCAGGAAGGTGATGAGGCTAGCCTAGTTTAGTAGATGCAGACCAGAACAGGCAGTAACTAAGTATCAGAGAGTAACACAGAGTAGTTCTTGGTGTTGTCACTATGCAAGTAGAGTAAACATACAGAGATTGTTAGGAGGACAGAAGCAAGACTCTCAGTTAAAGCAAAGGACCAGAAAAATGATGACCCAGATGATTAGAGCAGCAAAATCAGAATCCAGTCTCAGAGAAGTGCAAATTGAAACCCGAATCAAATCTTAGGTTTGGAGAGACAGGAGGGTGATGAATGTGACTTCATTTGCCATATTGTAAGCTCTCAGACAGTGGAGATTATCCTGACAACCTTTAAGAGTCATCCTTTTATAACCAGGGAGTTTAACCTCTTGTAAATCTAAGCCGGAGGATTGTAAAGAGTCAATGGCAACCTCCAAACAGCTCTCATGAACTGAAACGGATCCCTTCATTGTGTGAGCTGCTTTTTACAGAAGAATGAGAACCACTCCCCGGGTTCAACTTTTTCCTCTGAGAAGTTTGATTTCACTAGCAACAAGGAGCACTGTTAATTTCTACTCCTCCTGTACGGTTAAAGTCTCCATGCTGGATCTGATCTGAAAGCCTCCTCCCTCAGGACTAGTTTTCACGGTAGATGAAGGCTCCTTGCAAGCTTCCAAGGGAGAGAGGAAACCAACAATCCTACCTGGCTAGGATACCAATGAACCACAACCAAAACCAGCAAGGCACAACAACTCTAAGGGTTCAATAATGGCACAGATTTCTTGGTGATAACCAACATCTCTCTAATCTGTTCAACAAGAAGGAAACTATACCTAGTACTGGAAAGTTAACCAACTACTCAGAGCTAGTAAAGTTGTGGATTTTGAAGAGAACCTATAACCATCACTTTACCAACCCACAATAATCCTACATATTAAATATTTGTCCTTAGACTCACAGATAAGGGTACTCCTCAGCCCTCACTAAGAAAACTTCTCTTTAAAACAGGATACTATTACAGGAAACCACAACCAATCAAAATAAAGAGTTGTGGAGTCCAGTCCTACAGTAGATACACCTACAACACAACTCCTTCACCTAAGGCTCATTGTATAAAATGGAGTAGAAAGATTATAAGAGCCAAAAGATTAAGGAGTTTGCTATAAGATTGCATCTACTAGAAATGTCAGAAGCTACCCTTATAAACTAACTAACCTATAAACTATGCCTAAACATGAGCTAAACATGAACAACAATGACATAAAGTGGACAAGGGAAAAACCATGAGGTTTCAATCCTACACAAAGAACTACAGGCAACTAAGGAATGCTGTATAATGTAACATAATGACTATAAATATATGCATGTAAAACACTTACTAAAAAAATAGGCCATAAATGTAAAAGAGAGAAAAGAGGGGTGTATGAGAACATTTAGTGGGAGAAAGGGGAAGGGGGAAATTATGTAATTATAGTATAATCTCAAAATAATAAAGATATTATTTTTTTAGATTTAAAAACAAGAAAAAACAATTAAAGAGGTCAGGGACCCCTATGGAAGAGTTAGGGGAAGAACTGAAGGAGCTGAAGGGAATTGCAACTCCATAGGAAGACCAAAAGTATCAACTAACCTGGACTCCTGGGTGCTTTCAGAGGCTTAAGCCATCAACTAAATAGCATACTAAGGCTGATCCAAGGCCCCCAGCACATATGTAGCAGAGGACTGCCTTGTCTGGCCTCCATGGGAGAAGATACACCTAGTCAGGTAGAGACTTGATGCCCCAGGGAAGGGGTATGCCCGGGGTAGAGAGGGGAGGGCAGTGGGTGTGGATGGTTGGTAAGGGAACATCCTTTCAGAGGCAAAGGGGACAGGAGAAAGAACTCTGGGAAGGGAGCCCAGGAGGGGGACATTTGAAATATAAATAAATAAAGTAAGTAATAAAAATTTTAAAACATAAAAATAGAATCAATGACTTTGAAAGAGAGGAAGGAGAAGTACAAGGGAGGGTTTGGAGGGAGGAAAGGAATAGGTATTTGATATAATTACAATCTCAAAAGATAAAATAATTATTTTTTTAAAAATTTAAAGCAAATTTAATCCAACTTCCATTCAATATTTTAGCTAAGTAACTCATGGAACACAATTTCATAATAATAAGTTTGTATTAACAATAAACAGTAATAGGATGAGAATCCAGCTTCTTGTATGGAACAGCTACTGAGTTTTTGGTTTTTGGTTTTTTGTTTGTTTGTTTGGTTTTGTTTTTTGTTTTTTTTTTTCATCTACATCAAGTTAGAAACCTTCTGTCTGCCTACCCAACCTCTATCATCAAAACAAATCTAGTGAACCCCCTTTAATAAGATATGCATTCATCATAGCAAATAATTTCTGCTCAGAATCCTGCCTAATGCAATACCTATTATTGAAATAGTCTGTTCACTGTCACAGTAGTGTGTCTATCTGCAAAGCAGCTGATATTCATGGATCTACAACCCTCCTCTTCATCAAATGTCTTCAATGGTAAAAATAGCTAACTGGAAGCAAAAGCCTTTTCTATCCAAATCACACCTTCAGTCGAGTGACAAGCAGAAAAAAAGCAGCTGGATCATACCAAAATTAAACCTCTTCCACTTCTTAAAAGAGGAGGAAAATGTTCAAATTCTTCTCATCTCTATATAAATGACTTCAAATACAGGTAATTCCAACCCCTGATGGTATCTAGTAAATAATGACATTATCTAAACAGGACCACTGGGAAACAGGCTTTGAAGAAAAAGTTGGAAAACAGGAGATTAAAAGAAAGCAAAAAGATTAATTGTAAAAAATGCTTTAGTGACTACAACTTGCATTTCTTTTACTAGCAAACACATCCTATCCACAACTACCAATTTGAAACACCAGATCTTAAAAATCAATTCTCAGAACTCTATCACCTCAATCATTTTTTTGCCCAGAACATTGCTAGTCAACAAGCAATCAAAGCAAATGAAAATGATGAAGCATTACAACATGACCTTTGCATTTCCATTGTAATTATCCAGGCTGTCCTCGACTTAGTAAACAACTATTGAGTGCTGCCACATATACAGGATTACAGTGCATAACAAATAGTAATTTTGTCCCTCAAATTAAAAGATGAAACATGAAAGGCATGCTGATGGTATAAGAGAAATGAAAAAAATCCTAAAGAATCAAAATATTTTAAGTTACTTTGACTACATTAAATGGTGGTATATCTCTCCTATACATGTCTACTTTGAGTCCCTCACTTGTATAAAACTTAAATAAATCTACAACTAAATTGCTGGAGTCTTTTTTTTTTTTTTTAGATCTCTGAGAGATTTATTTTTCATTAATTTATTTATTCACTTTATATCCCAATGGTAACCTCCCCTTCCTCCTCTCCTCCTAGTCCTACTCTCCCACCCATCTTCTCCTTCCCCCTTTACCCTTCCCCCTTCCCCCTCTTCTCCTCAGAGAAGGGGATCCCCCATACCCACCCAACTTGGCACATTAAGTCACATGAGGACTAACACATTCTCTCCCACTGAGACCAAAAAGACAGCCCAGCTAGGGGAAAGGGATCCAAAGACGGGCAATAGAGTCTGAGTCAGAGACAGCCCCTGGTCCACTTCTTAGGGGACCCAAATGAAGACCAAGCTGCACATCCACTATGTGTAGGGGGCCAAGATCCATCTCATGTTCAATCTTTAGTTGGTGGCTCAGTCTCTGTCTGTCCCTATGGGTCCAGGTTAGGTGTCTCTGTAGGTCTTCTTGTGGTGTCCTTGGTCCCTCTGGCCCGCTGATTCCTTTCCCTTCCTCTTCCATAAGACTGTATGAATTTTGCCTTATATTTGACTCCGAGTCCCCATCAGCTGCTGGATGTAGCCTCTCAGAGTTCAGTTATGCTAGGCCCCTCTCGGCAAGCATAGCAGAGTTTCATTAGTGGTGTCAGAGGCTGGCTCTTTCCCATGGGGTGGGTTTCAAATTGGGCCAGTAATTGGCTACCCATCCCCTCAATTTCAGCTTCATCTTTATCCCTGCACATCTTGAAGGCAGGGCAAATTTTGGGGTGAAGGTTTTGTGAGTGGGTTGATGTCCCCTTTCCTTCACTGGAAGTCCTGCCTGGCTACAGGAGGTGGCCACTTCAGGCTCCATATCCCCTACTGCTAGGAGTCTCAGCGAGGGCCATCCCCAGTACCTCCCCGGGGCCTCCCCCATCCCAGGTCTCCAGCTTGTTCCAGAGATCCTCCCAGATTTCCTTTCTCTCTCCCAGCCCATTCAGCTGAGGCACATCTGAGTTGTTTCCAGTTTCTGCCTATTCTGAATAAAGCTGCTACGAACATGGTTGAACAATGTCCTTGTGGGATGGTGAAGCATTCTTTGGGTATACGCCCAGGAGTAATACAGCTGAGTCTTAAGATAGAACTATTCCCAATTTTCTTAGATAAAAAAATATAAATAAATAAATAAATAAATAAATAAATAAAATATCATAAAGTGGAACCTTCTAGCTCTTTTTGGAAAGTTAGTTAGGTCAAATGATATTTTGCTGAGGCACACAGGTGAAAAGATATCTTGCTAAAGCCAACATGTAAAAGACTGTTTTATTGCATTATGATGAGAAAAGATACATGATTTCAATTTATCTGAATTTGTTAACATTTAAAAACATATTTTAAGTAAATAGAATTATATCACATTCTTGTTTCCATTTTCTACCCCAACTCCTCCCAGAGACCCTTGCTTCAATACTTGTAATACTTTTTGTTTTTTAATTTTGTCATATTCTTTAAAACTTATAAAATATTGTAACAATAAAAATGAGTACTATGCAAATTGTTTGATATAAAAACAATTGAACAGTTTTATGTAGATGTTTGTCTACAGCAATACTGAAAGTACATATATTTGTCTCAATATAAATTTTAAATAACTCCAAACATATTAACTGTATATTTTAAAATAATACATCACAACTAGTATTTTAAAATGAACATAAATATATAAAGTTGTTTGTTTGTTTGTTTGTTTTATATTTAGTAGAGCTTAAAATCTTGTCTCTTACTGTGGTACAAACCAAAAATAAGAACAATTTTTAGACATTGGAGTTCATTGTAACAAGGCTGTACTTCAATGACCCTCACATCATCAAAGGATTTTACCCCCATCATAGCTAAGAGTTGACAGTTCTGCTGCGCCTAGGAATGAATTGTAGGCACGGTTTTTTGGGTACAGATTTCCTGCTATGGTCAAAGCTATTTGACTTGAGTGGTTGTCATTCTCATCCCACAGAGAACAGGTTACATTCATTTAAGAAATGGTGTGTGTATTAAGGTGGTCTATCCATGAAGTCAATCCCCAACTGTTTCAATGAACAATGGTTCTGCTTGGAGGGTGGCATAGACATTAGGTGAGGGTAAGAATCTGGTTCATTGTTTGTGGTGATTTTGAAAAGCATTCATCTCAGAGAAAGAGTGACTTATAAAGTTACCCTCTTCAAACTTAATACAATAGTTACAAACATCAAGCAAAGCATTCAGTCTCATTCTTTGTTATTCTCTTCAAGCCACATCCCAAGTTAATTGTCTAGGTTTCTTATGGCTGTATAAATACATTTGAAATATGTAAGCTGTTCTGGAAACCATAGTATAGTGCTAAAACATTAAATAAACAATCCTACTAATAGAGAGACTGAGAGATAGGAGAAGCCTGATTTCAAGATCATTATGTGGAACCCAGCAAGACACTGTCATGTACAAACAAGCAGAAAGTGTATATGGATTGTACAATATTGAACCTATTTCTCCAATTACTAAATTAAGGAGACCACTGAATGACAGCCAACAAATTTCTAGTTCCTCATATTTTTGGATTTCAATCGATTAGGATGTGTTGGTAATATTAATTTTCATATTAAGATATTAAGAAAAAGTAATCTTTACTTCCTGTTATTTCTACTGTTAGAGTTGGAATTATGTTTGTGTGGGTTTGTTGAAAGATTACTTTCTTGCTTCTTGTAGAGTGTAGTTTTGCTCCTTACGTTGATGTTTTCAATCTATTATCTTCTGTAGGGCTAGATTTGTGGAAAGATATTGTGTAAATTTGGTTTTGTCATGGAATATCGTTTTTTCCATCTATGATCATTGAGAGTTTTGCAGGGTATAGTAGCCTGGGCTGGCATTTGTGTTCTCTTAGGGTCTATATGACATCAATCCAGGATCTTCTGGCTTTCATAGTCTCTGGTGAGAAGTCTGGTATAATTCTGATAGGCCTGCCTTTATATGTTACTTGATCTTTTTCCCTTACTGCTTTTAAAACTCTTTCTTTGTTTAATGCATTTGGTGTTTTGATTATTACGTGACGGGAGGAATTTCTTTTCTGGTTCAGTCTATTTGGAGTTCCGTAGGCTCCTTGTATATACATGGGCATCTCTTTCTTTAGGTTAGGGAAGTTTTCTTCTATAATTTTGTTGAAGATATTTACTGGCCCTTTAAGTTGGAAGTCTTCACTCTCTTCTATACCTATTATCCTTAGGTTTGGTCTTCTCATTGTGTCCTCGATTTCCTGAATGTTTCGGGTTAGGATCTTTTTGCTTTTTGTATTTTCTTTGATTGTTGTGTCAATGTTTTCTATGGTTTCTTCTGCACCTGACATTCTCTCTTCTATCTCTTGTATTCTGTTGGTGATGCTTGCATCTATGACTCCTGATCTCTTTCCTAGGTTTTCTAACTCCAGGGTTGTCTCTCTTTCTGATTTCTTTATTGGTTCTATTTCCATTTTCAGATTCTGGATGGTTTTGTTCAATTCCTTCACCTGTTTGATTGTGTTTTCCTGTAGTTCTTTAAGGGATTTTTGTGTTTCCTCTTTAAAAGTTTCTAGCTGATTACCTGTGTTCTCCTGTATTTCTTTGAGGGAGTTATTTATGTCCTTCTTAAAGTCCTGTATCATCATCATGAGAAGTGATTTTAGATCTGAATCGTGCTTTTCTGGTGTCATAGTGTGTCCAGGACTTGCTATGGTGGGAGAATTGGGTTCTGATGATGCCAAGTAACCTTGTATTCTGTTGCTTATGTTCTTATGCTTGCCTCAGGGCATCTGGTTATCTCTAGTGCTACTTGCCCTCGATAAATCTGACTGGGGCCTGTCCTACCTGTGATTCTGGTTGTGTCAGAACTCCTCAGAGTCAAACTGTCTCTGTGATTCTGTGATTCTGGCATCCTGGGATCCTGAGTCCACTAGAGTACCCGGGAGTTGAGCTTCCTCTGGATGTTGTGGGACTGGCTGCAAAATTTGCACCCAAGGTCTGCTCAGAGCACCAGTCCAGACAGACTGGAAGGATCCCATGCCACTGGGCTGGTGGAGTTCTTGTGTACCTGGGTCCCGCTGGTCCCAGTTACTCCTGGTGTTGGGACAGAACTTGTGTCCTCCTCACCTCTCGAAAGACTGTTTTCTTGAAGCAGACACAGGTAAAAGGATGTTTGGATATAGCAAAACACATGAAAGGACACAATGAAGAAGCATAAATATGACCCCACAGACAGTAGGAGACAAGCACTGAGCCTTAGTTTGGTTTGCTCCGCCTCACTATTCTTCACTAAAGACACGCATGTATTGGTTCACCTTACAGAGCATTGTTGTGCTCAACTTGTGGTAACACTGCCTTTGACAGAAACCCTCCCAAGAGCAGCTCATGAAGTTCCTGTGGAAGCTTGCTGACTCCATGACCTCTCCTTTGGGCGGTTGGCGAGCCTGTCAGTTTCTTCAGGATTGAACTACAGAAGTCTGGTGTCTGCTTGCTGAAAGGACTTGACTATAGCTGTTGAGTCATATTTGGTGTTTGCTAGGGAACTAAACTGCTGCCAAAGAAGATCAAGCTCGGCACCAAAGAACTATTACTGAACAGGTCCACATCTCCAATATCCTAATACCTTTTCTCTTCTACTACCTCTTCGGGGTAGTGGGCTAGAGGAGAAGTTGAACCCTTATTAAAAGTAGGTTGCAAAAAATGTATGCCTACAACACCAGATTGGTTTCAAAGTAATTTATACAAGTTTGCATTCCCACCAGCAATGGAGGAGTGTTCCCCTTGTTCCACATCCTTGAAAACATGTGCTGTTGCTTGAAGTTTTTTTTTTCTCCAATAATTTAGTTTTTTATTCACTTTACATCCCAACACGGCCCCCACTTCCTCCTCTCCTCCCAGTCCAATCCTAATAAATTCCTCTTCCCACTGCCCATTTCCCTTTTCCTCAGAGAACAGGAGCCCCACCCCCTTGGGTACTACCTCATCCCAAGACATCTGGTGCCAGCAGGACTAGGCACATCCTCTCCTACTAAGCCCCAAGTAGGAAGTCCAAGTAAGGGAAAGGGGATCCAGCGATAGGGAACAGAGACTGAGATCGTCCTTGCTCCACTTGTTAGACCCACATGAAGACTAAGTTGTACATTTGATACAAATGTGTAGGGGACCTAGGTCCAGCCCCTACATGCTCCCTGGTTGGTAGTCAAGGCTCTGTGAGTCCCCATGGTCCCAGGTTAGTTGGCTCTGTAGGTCTTCCTATGGTGTGCTTTACCCCTCTGACTTGCTCACATCTGTCCCCCACTCTTCTACAAGATTCCCTGAGCTCCACCTGCTCTTTGGCTGTGCATCTCTGCATCTGCCTCTGATGGATGAAGCCTCTCAGGAGAAATTTATCCATTCTGATGAGTATAAGATGGAATCATAGTGTCATTTTAATTTGCATTTCCCTGATGACTAAGGATATTAATCATTTCTTTAAGTGCTTCTCACCCATTAGAGATTCCTCTGTTGACAATTCTCTCTTTAGCTTTCAATCCCATTTTGAATTGGGTTATTTGGTATGTTGGTGTTTAATTTCTTGGATTCTTTATATATTTTGGATATTAGCCTTCTGTCAGATGTAGGCTTGGTGAATATCTTTTCTAAATCTGTAGGCTGTTGTTTTGTCCTATTGATGGTATCCTTTGCCTTACAGAAGCTTTTAAGTTTTATAAGGTCCCATTTATTAATTGTTAACCTTAGTGCCTGAGCTGTTACTGTTCTGTTTAGGAAGTTGTCTCCCATACCAATGTATTCAAGACTATTCCCCACTTTCTGCTTTATTAATTTTAGTGTATGTGGTTTTGTGTTGAGAGCTTTGAACCACTTGGACTTGAGTTTTGTACAGGCTAATAATTATGGATTTATTTGCATTCTTCTACATGCAGACATCCAGTTACACCAGCACCATTTATTGAAGATGCTTTCTTTTTTCTATTGTATGGTTGTGGCTTCTTTGTCAAAACAAAGTGTCCATAGGTCAGTGGGTTTTTTCCTGGGTCTTCTTGATTTCATTGATCAACCTGTCTGTTTTTATGCCAGTGCCATGTGATTTTTATTACTATTGCTCTGTAGAACAGCTTGAACTCAGGGATGGTAATACCTCCAGAAGTTCTTTTATTGTACAGGATTGTTTTTAGCTATCCTGAATTGTTTTCTTTTTATGTATGAAATTGAGAATTGCTCTTTCAAGGTATATAAAATACTGTATTGGAATTTTGATGGAAATTGCATTGAATCTATATATTGCTTTTGGTAAAATGGCCATTTTCACTATGTTAATCCTATGGATCCAAGAGCATGGGGGATCTTTCCATCTGATCTCTAATTTCATTCTTCAGAAACTTGAAGTTCTTGTCACACAGGTCTTTCACTTGCTTGGTTAGACTTACACTAAGAAATTTTATTTTATTTGTTGCTATTGTGAAGAGTGTTATTTCCCTGATTTCAAGTTTGGCCCATTTATCATTTGTTTAAGGGAGAGCTAGTGACTTTTTTTAAGTTAACTTTGTATCCACCCTCTTTGCTGATGGTGTTTATCAGCTGTAGAACTTCTCTCCTAGAATTTAGGGAATCACATATGTATTCTATCCTATCATCTGTGAATAGAGATACTTTGACTTCTTCTTTTCCAGTCTGTGTCCCCTTGATCTCCTTTAGTTGTCTTATTGCTCTAGCTAGAACTTCAAGTACTATATTAAATAGATGGAGAGAGAGTGGTCACCATTGTCTTTCTCTTGATTATAGTGGAATTGCTTTGAGTTTCTCTCCATTTTGTTGGCTATCATCTTGCTATATATTATCTTTATTGTGCTTAGTCTCTTTTCTTACAAAAGTTTTACCTTTCAGATAAAACTCATAGTAGGGTAATTTTCAGGTCCACATCTGGCATATAATGAGAACCATTCTTGATATGTATTATTCAGGCTAAAGACATTTGCCTTTGTTACTATCAGAATAAGACAGCATACTTAAAATATTTTTTTTTGTATATAAAGATTTTTTATTTATATTGGGTTTTTGTAGTTTAAGGAAGTTAACAAAATTAAAATATAATTTTTTTTTATTTATTTTTTTATAATAGGTATTTTCTTCATTCACATGTACACTTTCCCTCTCCCATTTTCCCCTCCAAAACAAACAAACAAACAAACAAAGAAACACAAGAACAAACCCCTTCTATACACAGTTATTTATACACAGTTATTTCAATTTTTAAATACTTTCTCACACCCTTAGCCCTTATATTATTTTTGTCAACTGAAATAATTATGCTTTGACATCTTCAGTCATAACTGTAAAGCTGGCTTTAGTGTATGACCTTGTAATATAGGAACTCATTAGAAACCCCCTAGAGTAATTAAATATTCTTTTTAAGTGCCTTCACCTCATAAGCAGCTTTTGTTTTCTGTTTTCTGGTATCTTTTAGTTGAAGATGCAAAAAGTGGTTGAGTTACTGGCTTTAAACAATATCTCCAAATCTTGACACTTCCATGTTCCCAGTTGATATAAGACTATGAGGCAGGAAAAAACATTAATGTGAGAAGAATGACACTAATTCTCTGGGTCACAAACTTATTTAAGAAATAATGACATCTTCCTTTAACAAAAAGTTTAGTCTGAACTAAATAGGGTTCAGTAGGGTCCTTTTCAGGCCACAAGCACCTGAACAGCTCTGTCATTTTAATTAAGCTTCTATCATGTACCATGATTTTAAAGCATATTCATTTCCTGACTTCATCCTTTGACTACTAATTTCTACCTTGTTACTTTAAATGAATACTATACATATAACAAAACAAAAATGCAAAATATGATAAATCAGGCTACATTTACACTACCCTATCACCCAGATGGCAAATCTGTGAGTCAGCAGCAGCAGAATGGCCAGAGTCAAAGCCAAAGAATTAATTCACATGTTGTATAATTTCCGCATTTGTTCCCATCTATTTTGTGCTAATATGTCCTTGATGTTTCCAAGAGCAGAAAGATGCATTTATTCAAATATTCAACTCTATGCTAAACTGAAATCAACTGGCCCCAAAATACCAATAAAGATTTCTATGTTAAGCTATTAGATTCAATATTCTGAAATTAGAATTCAGGATTTTGTAGAGTGGCAATGGCCACTATTCATTAAGTTAAACACTGAAGAATTTTGATTATAATCTATTAGAGTAGGTAAGCATTGCTGACATGAAACCAAGAGATGAGAAGCCCAGCTGGAGATCTGGAAGGGGTGGGGGCTGGAAACAAGCTTAGATGTATTGGAGACTGAAAAAGACACGAGTAAGAGCAAGCAGCTGACATCTGACTCTAATTAGAGGAGCATATTTCAACATAGAGAATGACTGGAAACCTACAAGAAAATTCACTAGCCACAGATGAGTATCAAGCACAAAAATAAAATGACCCAAAGACATTGATATCAAAGCTCTCATGAAGCGTAAAAAGAACTTGAGTTACTCTAACCTAGGTTTCAATAATAAAAAACTTACAACCTCACAACACATGTGCCCTGAGATGTCTCTCTTGGCCCCTGAATCGGAACGTCCTCACACAAGTAGGAGTATTTTTAAAAAGACTCCTCTGAAAAGTTGTGAAATTATTTCACCAGATAATGGATTACAAATTGGCATGCAAATGTTAGCTTGTGATGGTATTATAATAATGGGCTTTGATGGGCAATATTAGTATTAACAGGATGAAATATAATTTTAAATGCTGGTTGACATATTTCCAAACTAGGTCAGTCTCATTGACCAATAATCTCCAGCTGCTGGAACTGAAGCATCTGACAGAAGAGCCACCTCATAAACGAGGGAGTAATTGTTCAGTCTTGACTTTCAGAATAAAGTATATTAGGCAATAAAAGGCCCAGCAGGCATGAAGAGAATGGGCTTAAACTATTACAACAATAAAGTTCAAGGGGGAGGGGCTGGGTTGCCAGGATTTCTGAAACCTTCTCAATTTTTGTTATAAACTAGACACTAGTTTAAGACAGAGCTTTTTCTTCCACTGTAAGCAATAGAAAAAGAAAAGAAAAGATACAAGACACAAGGCAAAACCTATTTTCAACTAAAAAATAAAGGTCCTCAAAATTATTCCAACACTGAAACTACAAAAAGCAAGTATTATATGTAAAGGATCTTGCCACGTTTCCCACATATTCCTACATTATCTGGAATAGGAGAGTGGGTACCTAAAGCACACCTCCTCCCTGCTGTTCTGTGGGGAGCCAATAGGAAAAGAGACACTTTTCCTTCTCCTCCCACCCCCAAAATTCCAGGAAGATAGGTTCTTCATAATAAAAACAAGCCAGGGAGCTACATAAAAAGAACAGTTGTAGACAGGCAGACAGTGGGTATAAGCCAAGAGAAAGGGTCTATGAGAGCAGCATGTTTTCAAATATTGGGTAGAGGAGAGCAGCCCATTCCCCACTGGCACATTGGAGCCTGCAGAATGATAGAAGGATCCATGGCTGTGAAGAAGCCTGACATGGGGTCAAGGGGACTCAGAGACAATCAACAGTCACAGCAGATCATGTTTTCATCTACTTTCTCCTCCCTTCTCAGTGTCATCTGCTAATGCGTCTAAGGAAACTTAGCCCATGTGACAGAGGACTACTCCTGCCTATAACTCGGGAGATATTTCTCTGCCTAGAACTTGGGAGATATTTCTCTGCCTAGAACTTGGGAGATACCTTCCTCCCTATCACTTGGGAAATATTTTCCTTCTCAATGTCTGTGCAAAAGTTGCACAGAAAGTAAGTTGTATCCCCTAACAGAGCAGGATTTTTTTTTCCTTTGATGCTTAACAAAACCAGTATCAAAAGAATGTTAGTCTACTATGAAATATGCATTCTGCTGAGCTGTCAAAAGAAGTTATGGTCCATACAGTGGCAAGTTCTACCCCAATGTCTTCTTCAGTGTCACCTTCACCAAGCTAGTAAAAAAATACAGAATACTGAAAATATTACCATAGAATAATCTTAGTCTCCTACAAAATATCTAAAATCTACAAGAGACAGAATTAAATATTTGAACTATGTCTTCTTGGTGTGTGATTATTTCTAGAGCAAGTTGAGGTTGTTCTGAAAGAGTTGACCTGAAAGAGTCAGATGTAGATATTTGCACTCAATCAATGAACAGAAGCTGCTGATCCCCGTGGTTGAATTAGGGAAAAGCTGGAAGAAGATGAGGAGAAGGACAACCCTGTAGGAGGGCCAGCAGTCTCAATTAACCTGAACCCCAAAGATCTCTCAGACACTGGACCACCAACCAGACAGCATACACCAGCTGATATGAGGCCCCCAACACATATACAGCACAGAACTGCTAGGTCTAGGTTCAGTCACAGAAGATGTACCTAACCCTCAAGAGACTGGAGATCCCAGGGAGTTTAGAGGTCTGGTGGGGTAGGGAGTGAGGACTTCCTCATAGAGACAAGGGAGCAGGAGGAGGTATGGGATGTGGAACAGTTGGAGGGTGGACCACGAGGGGAATAAAATCTGGAGCCTAAAATTAATTAATTAATTAATTAAAAAATACTCTTTGAAAGGGAAAAGCAATAAAAGAAAAACATACTGGTAGGCTTGAATCTGGCAATCATGGAATTATACATACATATATACATACATACATACATACATACATACATACATACATACATACAGTGGGGAATGAGGGCATCCAAGCTCATTACCAGCCTTCTTTACTGCCATTTTCATGGGAACAATAAAATTTAAAGGTCTCGGGAATACAATAAAAATTGGGAAAGTTGAAAGTTACAACCCCAAGCAGTTTCTACCAAACCACTTGCTGCCCAGTTTGCTATGTGTCCCAAGCAATACTTTCCCAGGAAATGGGAAAATCCATTCTTTCACTATTTATGTGAAAATGATGACAACAAAAACAAGTCTACCTCCATGGAGAAACCTGCAAGCCACCAAGCTTGATAAGCATGCAATCACTAGTCAACAAACAAGCAAAAAGATGAATTATAAAGCAGTTGCACCCCTAGAGCCACCATACCTAAAATATCAGTGATGTATGGTACTTCTGAGTCTACCATTAGGGAAGATTTAATGTAGATTATCTAACTTTGAAAGCAATTCATCACCAATTGGATCTTACTGTGTATATTTCCATAAGGATTTTAGTTTTCTTTTTAACTTGAGCTAAATTTTCTATGTCCAATGAGTTGGAATGTGGTCAAAGAAAAAAATCTGTAGAAAATTATATGCTAGGAAAGAGAGTTCTCAAGCATCCACCCTGAAGCCCCAGGAAGAAAAACACACCCAGGCACCCACCATATGGGGACCCAGGACCGCAGGGTGGCTGAAAGGGAGACCCAAGCGCCCAGCACATCTATGAAGAATGTGTGATGGAAAGAAGGGAAGAGTATGAGGTGAAGAGACAGAAAAGGAAGGGGAGCCAAGTAGTTCATACACTGTGGAGACAGGTAGACCTGGGGATGCTAAAGCAGTGAAGAACAGGCAGTTATGAGGAACCATTGTGATGTCTGAGCCCTGGGTTGCTGCCAAGGATCATATCTGGGAGAGCTTGCTCCATCGCTCAACAGCTGGAGCACTCAGGAGAGCAGCCCTGTATCTCACCGAGGCAGTACAGTAGAGCTGGTCCTGGTGGCAGGAGGATTCAAAGGCATATGGCAGATATGAAGTAATAGGGAAATAAGTCCCCGTCTTAATCTTAAGATATGTATGTTTTATTTTGGAACACTCAAAGTTTTAAAAACTAATAGGGGCCCTGGACAGACAGGAGATAGAATGGAGTGAGATTGGCGTGCATGAAGTAAAATTCACAAAAAATTGATAAAATTTTTTAATTAAAAAGCAAAAGTTCTCAAACAAATAAATACAAATGGCTAGAGAACATTTTAAAAAGTAATCAACATTCCTAGTCATCAGTGAAATGCAAATGACAATACTATTTTGAAATCTCATCGTATCCATCAGAATGACTAAGATAAACACACATGTACATACACACACGCACACACACGCATACACACACGCATGCACGTACACATGCACACCACATTTGGCCTATATATTACATATCACAACACAACAAGTTTCAGTAAATCTCCAAATGTAAGGTATCCCCATTCAATCAGTATGGAAAAGCAAAGGTGAATTACATGTTTCTACCTTTCCAATAAAATTATGTCTGAATTAGATATTAGCTATATGGCTCTTTTATTACTTGCTGGCTTTTATTTTTGTTTTTATTTTCTATCAATAAATTTCAGTATCTTGCTTCTCGTGTTATAAAGAGATGTAAGCATGCTAGGAAAGGAGATTACACATCTCAAAATACTAAATAATGAATAATTCCTCATTAATTATTTTAAATATTGGTAGCACAGAGTTAATGGCAAAATACTTTCAAAAATAAATAACTTCTATTAAATGTCTTAGAATGCAAATCTACCACTTGAACTAAGATGAGTTAGAAAATACATATTCAAAAGGAAAGCTATTAAAACAACTCATAATTCACTACCTGGAAACTGATGGAAATCTACAAATATTAAAGTTTTCAGTGAGCTGGGGTCCTAAGGAGAAAATACATAATTTTGGTAGGCTTGAAAGTTTCTCAGATATATGTATTGGTTTTGAAACCAGGAAACTAAGGAGATAAAACATGGGAAATATTTTTCCATGTATAAGTGCAACAAATGAGCTTATAGTACTTTTAGATTATCAGTTTACAGCCATCAATTGTTGGAGCCAGAGTGAAATAAAAGAAGGGATAGAACGGGATTTGAGAATTCAAATGGGCGGAGCAGTGGTGGTGCACGCCTTTAATCCCAGCACTTGGGAGGCAGAGGCAAGCAGATTTCTGAGTTCAAAGCCAGCCT
>JADRCD010109919.1:0-14833 GCA_019843815.1 Montemys delectorum
TTGTTGAATCAAGGACAAGTAACCAAGTCCTGAACTTGATCAACCATACAAAATGGGGGCTACAGGAGACATGAGTGTTACATGAATTAATTTGAATGAAGGGTTGTCTAGACCACACTCCATCGTGTTTGGAAGAAAACAAAAGCAGTTAGGGAAGAGATGAGGTGGGGTGGGGCGTAGAATGTAGCAAACATACAGAGAACTGGAGATGAGGTTTGTGGTTTCCCTGAAAGACAGAGGCAGGGTTCTCTGTGGTCTAGTTCCAGCTCTTGCTTCCAGGACTTCGTCAATGACACTTACTATATTTTCAGTTGATGAGTCCCATGAGTCCCACTGATCCCTTACAAAATATCTCCTTTTGTTTCTTAAACTAATTTGAGGTTGTGGTTAATAATTACAGTAGCTAAAACAACAAAAGCCAGCAAAACAGCATTAACCAACTCTTAAGGATCTCCAATAAATGTCAGAGACCATTTTAAAATTATCTTCACAATGTCCTCATGTGACAGGTAATGATCTACTCAAGCTGGCATTTGGAAAAATCAGGAAGTGAGCCAGCATGAAGCTGTCGATTACAACCTTACACTTAATTAACTGCAGAATGTATACAGGGCTCCTTAAAGTATGGTATTACACTGTCGACATCAAATTTAAAAGGTTCTTCAAAAAAATCAGATTTCAGGGCCAAACATGGCCATAGAACCATTGTAACTGGAAATATGGAGATTTGACCAATTACTGCCAAGTAATTGGAATGTATATTTTGAGAACTACTACCTAATGACTTAAGTAGAGGGCTAAAATGAAAACTATTGTTAGGATAATGGCATCAATATAATGTATTTATTTGTGCTCTCTCTCTGTCTCTCTCTCTGTCTCTCTCTCTGTCTCTCTCTCTCTCTCTCTCTCTCTCTCTCTCTCTCTCTCTCTCTCTCTCTCTCTCCCTCTCTCTCTCTCTCTCTCTGTGTGTGTGTGTGTGTGTGTGTGCTTGTGTATGTTTGTCTACATGTGCTATGTGTTCTGTGTAAGTTCTATGTATATGAATGTGTTTTATGGGTGTGTGTTTCCTCTATATCTATTATGTTGTGTGTTTATGTGTATGGTGTGTGTGTTGCATTTGGGAATGTTTGTTTTGTGTTATATAAGTATTGCATGTTGTGGTGTGAATATGAATGAGTTTGTCTATGCATTCAGTATGGAGGAAGGAAGCACTAATGTGTGGGTGACATTTTCATTGCTGTCTTCTATCTATCCACCAGCACTGTTGATCTTGCCAATATATTATAATTTTCTGGAATTCAAAGTCTAGTCAAGTAGTGTATTCTTCCATTGGACGGCTTTATATTGCCCTGGGAGCTAAAATTGGCCATATAAAATTTCATTCCTGATTAGAAACATACATTTTTCATTTTGATACTTTAATCTTACAAAAGAAAGGATGCTGGAATAATGATTTCCTAAACCATCGCATTTCCTTCTGTGCATGGATGTCATGCACATTTTCTTTCTTGTGCAGAAGTATATAATTGTGTTTTTATTCTTCCTAAAACCACAGGGATTTTCCAGCATGCTATCATTTGTGCAGATGGAAACACGGCCTTTCGAAAGAGTGGGAAGTCTTTTCTGTCATATTTTATTGGTTCTTCTGGTCATTAAATTTGACAGACTATAAATCCCCTGTTTACCATTAAGCAGATTGTGAATGACAGGATAACATTAAGCATTTTTGGCACACAAACTGCAATTGAGCAATCAATACAACCATCATTCTAGGAAAATCATTGCCGTAATTGAAGGGGATATGGTCATCAAGGGGAGTTGCTTATTCTCTTTATATGTAGACCTTGTAAAAACTAAAAGTTAAAAATAAAAACTAGAGCAGTTCACAGTTGCCATCATTCTGGTTAATAATAATAATGAAAGAAGGCAAAAATAAATGGTTGTGAAGGATAGTTTTCCTTTTGTGTGATGTTGACTCAGCAGCAGGAGGCATGGGACATATGAACAGCCATTACTCAAATGTTACGTCTCTGTCAATCTTGCCACCATGTGCATCAACTCTTCATCAAAGTGTTTAAATCCCATGCTTTTGCTTTCCTCTATTAATAACTTAGTGTATTTTTAGAGGTCATATACTATGTAGAAACTGATGTCACTAAATGTTGGTTCCACAAAAGATGTCTATTGCACACAAAGTTGCCTCTTTCCTTGGCTTTGAGCCATTAGTAGGCTGTTCTCTCCTTCCTTGTCTACCTCTCCACTCTCTCTTTCCCACAGACACATGGAGTGGTAGGGAAAATATGTTTCCCAGTTTCTGTATCTACTGCATTCATCAATAATAATTAGGTTTTTACCACATGATTTTAATGTCCCCTCAGGTCTCTCTTTTCTTCATTCCTCTTATGACTATAAGAAAGATTATCATTATCAGCTTTAGAGATGTATCCACTGTGTGATATACATTTCATGAGAGCATGAATTTTGCTTGATTTTTGCTTTTTTCTACATAGGAACTAAAACCCTGAGTATCATGAACAATGGTAGACACAAGAAAAATGTCAAGATATGCTATATATGTGTGTGCATAAGCATATATACACATACATATATGTGAAAACACACATATTGTATATAGCATACATATGTAACAAGGATGGATGTGAGAGAGAGAGAGAGAGAGAGAGAGAGAGAGAGAGAGAGAGAGTAAACCATGAATGCTTATTTCCTGGATAGATTTTTTCCTTGTCAATGAAATTTTTAAAGAAATTATGTGAATTGATGATAATATTTCATTAAGTCCATGAGCAAAAGTACCTTCTCTATTCTCATTAATTCACAAAAGCATAGATTTAATCCCATCCCAAATCCCCCTCAAGGCTTATTACAGAAAAACAAGTAATCTGATTTTTTTCTCTCATTTGACATGCAACTTTCTATAGTTCCAAAAATTTCCTTGAATCTTTCTGTTTGGTTTGTTTACCTGTTTACTATATTAAATTGTGTTTTTTATTGTTACGACTTTTAAAGTTAGTTTAATTTTTCAGTGTTCTTCTTAATGCTGCGTCCTTGTATAAAATGATATTCAAGAATGAAGAGTACCTGACATCCTAGAGTGTGATCTACACACAACTTTGGAGCTTTTGCTGAATGAACAAAGTAAAGTTATTAGAGTAGGTGATAAGGACTGAATGAACAAGATGGAGTTCTTAGACTAGGAGATAAGGTTCTAGTTCTATTTAGGATTTCCAATTTTCTAGCATACTTTCTTCCTTGTTTGCATATGTTAAAAGAATAAGACCATGCTCCTCAAGAGTTTAAAATATTTGTACACTTCTCTTTTCTTTTTGTGTGGCTTTGATTTTTATTTATCCCATGCAATTTCTTTCATAGCCATATCTGTCACATGAGTTATAAACCTTGGGATGCTTTTTTACCTGAGATCATATTTATAAAGCAGAGGACAGAACATTCAGTTTAAGGTAATTACATACAAATATTGCAGCCAAAAGTAAGTTACCTAAAACTTCTTAATAAACTACCAACTATGTACAAAATTTCTGCAAAGAATGTAAGGTTTTTTATTTTGTATTGTATACATTTAGAATTTTTAAAACCTACTTTAATAAGGGTTCTCAAATATGTCAACCCCCCATTTCTTTCCCATTGTCCAAATATAGGGGAGAAAATGGTAAATAGGACAAGGGAATATGGACCTGTTTAGAAGTAGTTCTTCTGGGCGATTCCAATTTCTGCTGTCAGGATACCAGCAGTCCAGCTCAGTAGTGTCAGGATAACAACAGTCTAGTTCAAAGAGTGTCACCAAACATGAATCAGCAATTGCAGCATGATGCAGCAGAAACAGCCAGGCCTCGGCCAAACTGGCACAAGGCAAGAAATAGAGGGTGCCTCTATCAATGAAGTGAAGATCAGTGAAGACTCGAGACCAACAAAGTGTTTCATGGTTAGGTATGCAAACTCTCTGTCACTGTTGAGCCCTACTTATACTCTCTCACTGGTCTTGCTTCAGCAAAATATCACATGAGTCTGGATCACATGATATAACCAGAAATTTCCCCTTCAGTATTGATTTTGTTGTTGCTGTGAATACATAAGACTCCAATGTTAATATGTGAATGAATATATTTCTGTAATGAATTTTTTAAATACTGCTCAGAAAAAAAACCTAATATGTTTTTTCTACTATGTGAAATAGACATCCCTGTTAGTCAAATAAAAGCCACAAGAAATCATCCTCAACAAACTTAGAAAAGAGAAAATGAGGGCCAAAATATGAAAAAAAAATGTTTTGAAAAGTATAAGACATGAGGAATAAAGAATTGGGAAAATATTCCCACTGAGAAAAATATTCGTTAGGGAAAGAAAAAGTAATTTTCTACATTGTGATAGTTTTAGAAATGAAACATACAGAATGAGAAAGTGGAATCCCAAACTTCTGAGAAAACCAAATCACCCCAAAATGTTAGCACTAGATTAAAGCCACAATGCATTTTCATGAAAAACCTTAAAATAACACTAATGCATTTTAACTTGATGATCCTAGGACAGGTACTTTTCTGCTTCTTGTGATTGTCACATCAGAAAATGATGATAGCAGGGTTTCTCGTGCTTGAAATAACTACACCAGAAAGAACAGGTCAACACTAGCCTCTCACTCACTCCACAATCATACATGACTATTTTCTAACACATTCTATTTGTTAACTATTTGAAGTAAAGCAATATCTCTTGTTTTATCAGATTCCCATGCATTTGAGATATAGAGGTTGTGTAGGCTAACGTATAAACGTTTGATATAATTATAACATCAGTTGAAACCAAGTGAATCTTTATGCTGTAATATGAGAAACCGCCTTCATCAGAAATTCAGAAATCCAAGGCTAGCTCATATCTAGATACTTCTCTTCAATTTAGCAGTGCTGTGAAAACATCTCTCCATGCTTCTCCCTTCAGAGCAAAAAAATCAACACAATCTCTGGCAGAGGGCATCCAGATCTTATTTATCACATTAAGATTGTCCTAATTTTGCATAATCTGTATCAGTGGACTTGAGTTAGTAGGAAACCCACAAACATCTGTGAGCTTATGTTTCTTTGGCAAGTATCTTGTATTTCACATCATTTGGCTAATGAGGTTGTTGTTTTACATCCAACATATGCAGGAAATGTACACCATACAGCACTAATTGTATTTCTCTACATTAATGGACACAGACACCTTGAAATAGATTTAAGCCTTTGTTTACAGTTAAAGGAACTAAAACCCTGTAGCTGTTCAAAGCTAAACAAGCCTTGTTAACAACCATTCTTTCCTTCTTACTTAAAAGTCAGCCAACGTTCTTGGTGTTAGCAAAGATCCTATCTGAAATCCATTTATCAGGTACCATTGTTGATAAGGAGACAGTATAAGGGATCTCAGAAAAGAAGTGGTTTCATCCATTGCCACCTAAAGCTCTTCAGTACTGACATTATTCCCTTCTTCTTGCCAAAAGATATATCTACAGGCCACAGAACTCCATTAGCCATCTTGGGAAAAATAATGATATGTAAAAACCAAGCAAACCAAATGTCTTTGACACACTGAGCTGCCTACATCTAAACTTTCTGCTTTTAGAGAGTCTCACAATACCTTTCTTGTTTAATCTTTGCTTCATAGTATGAACTGTTATATGAAATTGAATCCTATTCTTAAGTTTTTATATCCAACAAGAAGCCTGGAGTCTTTTAGTGCTAAACTAATGGAACTTCTTCTAATTGTAGATTCTATAAAAATTACTGAAATAAGGCATCCTAGGCATTAAATTAGGAAACTATGCACAGCCTAAGGCTACTATTATCACATAGACCATTTGTACACTGCAAAGTAGGAACGGCCTCTTTATTGCACCTGCCATTAATTTGCTCTTTTACATTCCTCATGTGCTTTAGAGACAGTTATTATTAACAAGCACATGCTCAGAACAGGTGAATACTAACAAGAACTTCGCAGTCTGTTGGATATTTCAAATGAAAAAAGGCTGAAAGTAATTGTGATAAATATGCCCAATGGTATGACATAATGCACAGGTCAGTTTGCAAAGTTAGCCAAGGCTTCAAAAATGAATGGAAAATAGTTTTATTTATTGGTTCTTAAAAAAAATTAGTGGTGATCTGCCATGAACCCAGATCTGGGTGTGGCATGAAACTTGGACCCATATGTCATCATGGGTAAAGGCTCTGATATATGATGAAAGTTGTCAGAACTGTTTCACAATTAGAAAGGAAAAGTCTGCCTAAAATAGTTGGGTTTTTGCATGATTTTGAGAGATTCAAGACCTTTCCACAAAAGCATTAGGAACCATGAAGCACTTGTAATAGAGAAATGGCTATAACGAATAGCTCTTGGGATTAAGAGGAAAAATAATAATATCCTTTGCTAATAGCAGCTGGTTTCATGACTTTTCTCAAAACCCATACTCCCACATGCTCCTATCTGTCAGATAAAATGGCATACTATCTGCAGAACCAGTAAAACTCTCCCAATATGCTGTAATCATTTCTGGGTAATTTATAATGTCTAGTGGGCTGTAAATTGTCATTAAAATATATTATTCAAAAAAATCTTTTAAAAAAAGTCTTCACAAGACAAGAACAATTTTTTTCTAAATATTTCCCATATTCAAAAGTTTGAAACTGCAGATGTAGAACCATCAGAGACAAAAGCTGAATACAATGAAGAACTGAAAAGGAACAATTTGGGGTAAAACAAGATGAATTGATATCTTGTCATTAGGATTTCCAGTAATCAAAATACAATCATAGTAGAGGAACTGAAAGAATGGACAGATTTAACAAATAGTTATGAAGCGGTTGTCTCTGGATAGTTTGGCTAATTTAATAGCAAAAAAGATGGTGTTGAGAAAACCTTTTTTAATAATTTATTTTTTAATTCCCTTTACATCCTGATCACAGCTACCTCTTCTCCCAGTTTCACCCTTACAAATACCCCTCATTACCTCCTCCTCTTCTCAAAGAAGGGGAAACCTTCCTTGGGCATCATCCCACCATGGGATATCTAGTACCAGCAGGGTAAATCTTCTCCTGCTGAAGCCCAACAAGGTAGTCCAGGTAAGGGAAGAGGATCCAATGGCAGACAACACAGTCAGAAATAGCCCCCATTTCAATTGTTAGGGGATTCACATAAAGATCAAGCTGTAGATCTGCTAAAGATGGATAAGGGGTACAGGTCCAGCCCCTACATGCTCTTTTATTGGTAGTTTAGTCTCTATGATCCACCATTGGCCCGGATAAGTCCTCTGTAGGTCTTCTTGTGTCCTTGACCCCTATAGCTCACTCAGTTCTATTATCTGCTCTTCCACAAGACTTCACAAGCTCTGCATAATATTTGACTGTGGGTGTCTATATCTGTTTCCACCCACTGCTAGGTGAAGCCTCTCAGGAGAGACTTATGCTAGTCTCATATCTGCAAGCAAAACAAAATAGTGTTGGGAGCTGGCTCTCTAACATGGGATTGGTCTTCAGTTAGCACAGCCATTGGTTAGTTGTCCCCTCAGTCATTGTTCCATGTTTATCTCTGTGTGTCTTATAGGTAGGACAAATTTGGGATTGAAGTTTTTGTGTGGGGGTCAATGTCCACCTTCATCACTACAGCACTGGAAGTCCTGTCTGGCTACAGGAGGTAGCCACTTTAGTCTTTCCATACACTGCTGGTAGGAATCTCAGCTAGGGTCACCTCCATAGACTCCTCATAGCCTCCTCAGTCCCAGGCCTCCAGCTTGTCCAAGAGATGTCCACCCCGTACTGATTTCCATTCTCATTCCAAACCATTACTGCCCTCTCTCCCAACACCTGATCACATCCCTGTTTCTGTCCTCACTCTTTCTCCCACCCAGTTGCCTCTCTCCATCTATGTCTGATGAATATTTTGTTTCTCCTTCTTAGTGAGATTCATGAATCCTCCCTTGGGGCCTCCTTATTACTCAGTTTCTTTGGGTCTGTAGGGTGTATCATGGGTATTCTAGACTTTAGGGGTTATATCCTCTTATAAGTGAGTAAATGTCATGTATGTCCTTTTGGGTCTGGGTTGCCTCACTCAGGATAATATTCTCAAGTTCCATCCATTTACCTGCAAATTTCATGATGTCTTTGTTTTTAACAGCTGAATAGTATTCTATTGTGTAGATGTATCACATTTCTTTTATCCACTCTTCAGCTGAGGGACCTATAGGTTGTTTCCAGTTTCTGGTTACTATGAATAAACCTGCTCTGGACATAGTTGAGCAAGTGTCCCTTTGGTAAAGTGGAACATCTTTTGGATATATGACCAAGAGTAGTATAGCTGGGTCCCGGGGTAGAACCATTCCCAATTTTCTGAGAAAGTGCCATATCAATTCCCAGTGTGGCTGTACAAGTTTTCACTCCCACCAGCAATTAAACAAAATGAGTGATTTTCTAGATAGATACCACTTACCAACATTAAATCAAGATCAGGTAAACTAAGTTAAATAGTCCTATAGTCCCTAAGGAAATAGACACAGTCATTAGAATTATCCCAAACAAAAAAGGCCTAGGAGCAGACAGTTTTAATGCAGAGTTCTACTAGACTTTCAAAAAAGAGCTAATACTGATAATCCTTAAGTTATTCTACAAAATAAAAACAGATGGAAAATTGAGAATACATTTTTTTCTGGTATGGACAGTAGAGTAGAGGCTATCACAAATTACCAAGGAGAGTGAAGTACCAGGAAGGAGTTCTGAAAGAAAGCTTATTACTCTGCTTACTCTGCTTATAAAGTTAAAGTGTAACATATTCAAGTGAGGTACTGAACTGAGTACATTGGACTAAGTCTAAAAGAAGTATGGGTTGGGTTCTGATGTTAGATGTATGGTTAGCACATAAACTGCTTTATATACATGTATTGACAAACTTACATTCCTGTATTTCTAGGTTAAAAAAAAAAAACCTTATATATTTCAAATAGGTGAGAGATGTTATTGATGAGAATTAGATAAGTTATCATAGTTTCCTAAAAGCTGGAATTATATTATGTAATCCATACACGCTTGAATCCAAATGAGTTAGTTTGAAAACTTACTTTATGTGAAAGTTCCTTATTCACTGAGCAATCTACCATCTCGTTAATGACTTGCAAAAATAATCATAACACCTGCAATTACCAAGTACATAGTTGTTCCAGATAGTCTTGAACTTTTTGCCTAATTTCTACCTGTGTCAACAATTCTATGAAGGTTCTACCATGCTCTCAGAGAAGGAATTGATTCAGAGTAGTTATCTTACTTAAGTGGGAAGCTAGTCATCCATAGGATTGGATTTTGACTTTATCCTAAGCCATATAATTGAACAACAGGTTTCAAAATGTTTGCAAGAGAAAGAATTTCCCTCATCTTTTTTCCTCTAATCTTCTAGCTTCCTTACCTGGAACTCTGAGATATTAGAGGAGCAGGAGAGAAGCAGTAGGGTTGTTTAAGAAGCTCCATGCTGATCAATCCAAGGTGTATAGAAGCTGGACATACAATTCTTCTTAGCAAACATCACAAACATCAGATTAGGTACATTAGAAAAGATTATAAGGCTTCTAAGACTCACAACATGAGAAAAGTAAAAAGGTGAGAAGAGGGTGGGGCTGTCAGTCACAGTTTACTTGTTCTGGTTTATCTTCTTATAGATCATTTTTCTCCTTCAGGACCGTATAACCTTGTTAAGTAATTAAAAGAAGTTAACATTTTTGACTTAAGAAAGAAGATCCTTGAGATGTTATCTTTCTACATCCTTTGCCTCCAAATACAATTGATCCCTGTGGTATTTTCTGGACTGTGCACCTTTGAGGTATGAAGGCACCATTTTTTTTCTGAATAAGCCCTGATCACTATACAAAAATCTTCATGAGTGTTTTATATAAAAGTTTAATTTAGGAATGAGATACTCATGATGTTCAGTACTCAAATCTGGGACAGGATTGCCTATCTACATCTTTAATTATATAAGAGAACACAATAATAAATGCTATGTCTCATCACTTTGTAAACTATTAAGTCAAAATAGGTCTGAAAAGTCCATTTGTTTTCATAAAGCTCTCAGTAGGATGTTAATTTGGAGTAACCATGATGAATGATAATTAAACTTCTATGGGAAAAAAAAACAAGGCTCTGTCCATTGTGGGTTAGCCAGGTCATGATTCAATGCTTACCCTGCCAAGAAATTCACACATTAATGAGACGGGTGGAAGGGTGAGGAAAAGCCCTGCTGAGACCTCATTTCAACTTTCCTCTGTCTATATCCCAATTGTTGAAACTTTTCTTCTCTAAGTTTTAGATTCTGCTCATTTTGAGCAAGTGACAAGGCTTAAGATAAGTATAATCTTTTCTTACTAAATCACTTCTTCCAGAATAAGATCCCAATTAAGGATGTGAACTCTGTATTTTAAAACTATTCTGAATAATGAGAATGCAAATGGAAATATCTGCATGTTTTAATCTTATTCACTTTCATTTTTAAACATACTTCTCACAATTTACATGGTACACATAGGTCTTCACAATAGCATTTTTGAATATTTTTCATTTAAATGATTGTTTAAGACATAAAAGAGGAAACTCTTTTTGTTTTCTTAACATAAACATTATTAACTTGAAAAACAGAGATTTTAAAAATATTTTCGATATGTTTTCTGAAACTTCTCATTTCTCAAATGATTATAAGATGTGTGCATTTGTGTTCTCCATAGCCTAATTTGATTCTTTGGGCTTGTGAAATGTGCTGTAGAACATTAGGAAAATAACAAGTAGTGCATCAGTGCCCACACACTAAATCAGTGACTCCCAGAGAACCGTTGGAAGGGATGCAGACTCTCAACATTCTGTCCCGTACTGTTCACAAAACCATGCTCTCTCATCCTCCTCCACTTCAAATGAGTGTCCCTTACTGCAGATTATCATAGAATTGTCTCAGGGAAGAAATTCTAAGAAATGTGGTTTCATGAGACTGCAGACAAGAGCCATACGCTGCCAGGTTAACAAGTAAACACATCCTCCAAAGGGATGAAAATCCCTATTTTTCTTGTTTTAAGCATGGTCATTGAAACTCATTTATAGTTTATTTTAGTCAAAGTTGTCTGGAGGAACAAAAGCAAGGGGATAAATTCATACTGGAATTTAGCAAACCAGCTTTAACATCAGCAGGATCACACCTGAGAACTGAGAAACCAGGTCCTGGAGACTGAATGCCTCAATAGTACAAATATCCCCATGGTAGCTGTCTCTAACCACTGAGTGGCAACAAATAGTTATTACTCAGTCCACAAGCTTCCATGCCTCTATAGTTCTAGGCTGCAGCCTGACATTGACTGGAGCCAGACATGAAATCCCTAGTCCATGATGAAATTTTGGAAACTAGCTCTGCCATCAATGAAGAAATTAGCAGCAGCAGCAACAGGGCAAATAAACTCAAAGGCTACAGGGAGGAAGGTCGAGCCTCTTTTGTTCCATCTCAACACCTACCAAAAGGTGTCAACATCAATTTGAGGGATCTTTCAACCTCAAAGGAGGCTATCCAGACATTTCTTCCTATAAAGCTCTCTACTCAAGTGATTCTAATTAGTGGCAAGTTGACATTAAAACCATCCATAAGCCGGGCGGTGGTGGCCTACACCTTTAATCCCAGCACTTGGGAGGCAGAGGCAAGTGGATTTCTGAGTTCGAGGCCAGCCTGGTCTACAGAGTGAGTTCCAGGACAGCCAAGGCTACACAGAGAAACCCTGTCTCGAAAAACAAAAAAAAAAAAAAAAAAAAAAAAAAAAAAAAAACAACAACAACAACAACAACAACAAAACAAAACAAAAAAACAAAAAAAAATCCATAATATAGTTCATCCTATAACATTAAATGATTTCTAAAGTTCATGGGCAGCTAACTTCACACTGTGTCAGAGTCATTGTGTAACAAGTCAGGGGCATGGTATGTTCCTGGGTCACATGTCATTACCTGTCTGTCTAGCTGTCTAAACTTCCTGCCTCTGTGTTCCAATCAAGATTTGTACCTAGAATTACCATCTCTACAATGACAGTTTCAGAATCTGTATTTGCAGTCTATACATATCCATGTTTATCTTGAAATTAGTTTGAGTATCTAAACAACCAATCTTTATGCCTTTGCTAACCCTTAATCAAAGCTTTATATGATTGGCTTCTTGCTTTAAATCACAAGCGTATTTCTACCCTTCCATTCTCCCAAAGAATACCAGGTACATAGGCAATATGAGATTTTGAAAAATCTTGCCTTTTCTGCTTTAGACAGCCTTATTTGCCTGAGCTTCCATTCTCACTTAAATTAAGAGCCAGATTCATTGAAGTGTCCCACAAGGCCATTGGACATCTGCCAGTCTGTCTGACCTTCCTTTTGTGAGTCCTCCACACCTACTTCACTGTCGCTAACTTGAGTCCTGTCCTCTTCAGTCAAGCATCTTCCTTTATTGGTGTTTGTATTTGCTCTTCTCTCTCCCTCCAGAACCTACTTCATTCAAGATTCTGATTAAATGTCACCTTGTGAGTGAAGCTTACCATGACCTCAGCATAAAATAGTGTCTTACCCAATCATTCTATTCCATTTTCCTAGGTTCCTAAATTATCACTTGTCAAGTGTCAATAGATGCTGTTTTTATATTTTATATTTCTTATCCAACTGTATATGTCATGCTACATGAAAATTTTTCCTCACTGCTACATTCACAGCAGTTTGGACATACGGATTCCTAACTGGCGTGTGAATCAAAGAAGAAATCAAAGCAGGAGTAGTATAGAAAAACAGGGCAGACAACTATGACAGCCAAGAAAATATCTGAGTTTAGTCATAATAAAGAAGTGTATTACAATAACCTGGAAAGAAATTGTCTACTCCATAATGAAGCTCATTTATCTAAAGTGAACATCAACATCTCTAACTTGCTTATCTATCAGATAGTTTCTCTTATATTTGATTATACATTTATATAAAACATTGACAGGCTGTGAATTGGCTCTGTTTCCATGAAATAACACAGCTTTTAGGATTTTCTAAAACATCCAACCTCTGCCTCTCTGTCTTTCTTTCTGTGTGTCTCTCTCACCTCTTCCCTCCCCTCCTCCTTCCCTTCCTCTATCCCTTCTTCCCTCCCTCCATTCCTCCTTGCCTCTGGTCCTGGTGACTGCACAAGGACTTTAAGCATGCTAGGAAAGTACTCTACCATGGAGCTATGACATCAGACCTCTTTTTATTTTAAAGTTCATGACCATGTTTCATTAATTTGCTCAGACTGATCTTGAACTCACTCTGTGGTTCAAAGAAGGCCTTGACCTTGTCACCCCTGACTCAGCCTCCCCAACCATTGCTGAAGTTATAGGCATTAGCTCTAAGAGCTAGACATTTTCTGAATTTCAAAATAAGAATTTTCAAAACAAAAATTTCCCTACTTTGCATCAGCTAATGTCTGACTTTGACTTGGCTTTGTGCTGAATCCTCCTAGTATTCTCCAGTGACTTTTTTTTTCATTTTCTTTCACTCTCTTTTTTTCACAACTTTATACATCTTCGTCTCCATTTGTGAATGTTCCTCTGACACTGATTACAAAGTATTTTGTAGCACCTCAGCCTCATTTCAAGTGCCAATTCACTGGATGATCTTCTTTGATTCACATGTATGGACAAAGGCGTTCCCTCATATCATCATATAGTTCTTAAGGAAAGAACTGTATATATTATATAAATATCCTGACTTCTGCTCTCACATTTGTACCTAGAGCACAAATTGCATACTTTATGAATGAATGATTTATTCAATGAAGGAATGAATGTTAAATAAATAAATTGGCATGGAAATGAGAAGAAATCTTAAGTAAGTTCTCACAACATCAAAATCAAATTGTTTTATATTTCAGTATCCTAAACATCTGCATTAAGAAAAAAATGCATTAATTTTTACAATGTCATATGCCTTGAACTCTGAGGGACAATGTACATGTAATTTCTTGATGTGGAAGTGTGATTTGGAGAAATTATACCAACAATTTTCTCACTTGGGTAATATGCTTTATTTGCTCCAGTGACTTATAATATATTTTCCCCAATTACTAATAATATATGTTGATGATAGTAAATTTTTTCCTTAGAGTTAGTGGATGGATCTAATAGAGTTTATTCACTAATTTATGTGTATTTGTAGCATTAGGAATTTTAAAGAATGAGGTTTTTTTTACACCTGTAGCTATAAAAATTATGGAACAACTTTTATTTCAATGCTATCTCTTGATACCCTTGTCTCAGTACATTCTTATTGGCAGGTAAATGTGCCTTCCTTGCCAAGTGAGTCACTTGAAATGGGAACATTATTTTATGAGAACTTACTTGGGTCAAGTTAATATGAAGAAAATATTTTTAAAGTTGCTATGTCATATGAATATTCAGAACACCAGATCCCTAGTTCTTACTAATACTAATCTTTTAAAAATTAAAATAAATAATACTGCTGAAATAAGTTTTCCCCAAGGCTAATATAAAATCCAAGAAGCCAAAAGAGTATATATTACTTGGGTGGTTTCCAACTGATATTTACAAATTCCTTGATACTTCTGACCTTGAAAGCATTCTGCTCTTATTTTTGTGTAGAAAAGTCACAGTAATTTCCTTCCAGTGAGTATCATTTTAAAAGAATATCACCCTATCTAACCATGATAGATTCATGAAAGGACTACAGCTTCCACATAAAGCTATTTAGTCTCTCTCTCTCTCTCTCTCTCTCTCTCTCTCTCTCTCTCTCTCTCTCTCTCT
>JADRCD010109922.1:0-12314 GCA_019843815.1 Montemys delectorum
ACACACACACACACACACACACACACACATCCCAGACCTTCCCAATCCCTGGGGCCCCAAGTCTCTCTAGGGTTAGGTGCATCTTCTTCCACTGAGACCAGACCAGGCAGTCCTCTGCTGTATATGTGTCTGGGACCTGGGACCAGCTCATGTATGCTGCCTGATTGGTGGCTCAGTATCTGAGAGATTTCAGCAGTCCGGGTTAGTAGAGACTGCTGGTCTTCCTATAGGGTTGCCCTCCTCCTCAGCTTCTTCCAGCCTTTCCCTAATTCAACCACAGGAGTCTCCAGCTTCTGTCTATTGGTTGGGTGTGAGAATCTGCATGTGACTCTTTTAGATGTTTGTTGTGCCTCTTGGAGGGAAGTCATGATAGGTTTCTGTCTGTAAGCACACCATAGCATCAATAATAGTGTCAGGTCTTGGAGCCTCCCCTTGAGCTGGATCCCAAGTTGGGTCAGAGTTTTGACTGTGGGATGGCAACCCCATCCTTCCACTTGATGACTTTCTACTGGAGGTGGACTCTACAAGTTCCCTCTCTCTACTGATTCTCTCTACTCTTGGGCCTGTAAAAACAATTTTGCAAATGAAACTTCTTAAGAAAGACCACAAAGTTCAGGTAGCATTTTTTTTTTTAATCACAACCCCTCTGCGATGACTCTTGTATTTTTTTTCAATAATCACTATAAAGGTCCCAGGGAGCATATATTTTTCACTTCTGTTTATAGAACAAGAAATCCCCTTAAGTTGTTAGAGGACTTGTAGTCCTAACTCTGGGAGAAGCGGTCCTTTCTGATCGATCTGCCTGGAAGCACTCCAATTATGTAACTTGTAACTGGCCATTAAAGCCGTTCAACCTTTCATTCAGCCAAGTAAAGCCACATCGGCCTAAGACCATGAAGGATTTCCGGTTTTTAGCTCTTGCTAGACTGCTATACAGACAGGACTGAACTGTAACTGCATGGTAGAAAACAACTACATCCAATAAATGATAATGATTCAGAAAGAATAATAAATAAAGAATCTTATTTAAAGCACATTATGGACCACTTGTGAAAAATGCTGAAGACTCTAAGTGGAGTGGAAGAACATTTGAAATACAGTTGCTTCTCTCTGAGCAGGAGCTGTTCCATGAATGCATGTACTTAATGCCATTATAAAATATCACTTCCGATGTCCCCACTCTATTTGCTGACGGCACCACGCTCTTCAGTCACAAAGTTATGATTCATATATATCAAGTCACTTAGCACCGCTGGCGAGGGTTTGCCAGTCTGAAATACAAAACAAGGGAGATAATAAAACTTTAACAAGCAGCAATAAAACTAATGAAATATAATCTCAAATATACTACTCTAATTCATCCAGAAAGGAAACACAATCACCCAGTACTAAGGACGAGGAAATGGAGCCAGCTCCAGAAGGGCACGCAGTCGCTGTGGCAGCATGCCGCATTTCAGAATTAGAGCTCGGAGAATATGCAGGCTCATTACAGAGTGTAATTATCAGGGTCAGACAGATGAGGAAGGAGAGATGAAGAAGTGGCAGTCCACATATGCTCTGGATCGAAAGCGGTCGACCTGAAGTCTTGTTGTTATTTTTAAGACACGCAATCTTTCATGCTGAAGATAAAGGTCAGGATAGTCAGGATGAGCAGCGTTTAAGAAGTCAGTTGTGGACGTCCCAGATCAGTACGTAAGCAGGTTGCAAGTGTATTTACATACGGTTTACATGTGCCTGTAATAACCATGCAATCTAACCCAAATCACTTCAGATTGGTGTCATTATGGTGTCCCTTGGGGCTGCAATTTGACAATAGCTCATTTCCCTATTGACTTTTTTTTCATTCTCATCTGTTCTGGAAAACTCTCCATTCAAATATTAAGAAAAAGACAAAAAAAAAAAAGGAAAAGAAAAGAAAAGAAGAGAAAAGAAAAGAAAAGATGGGAGGAAAGCCTAGGGAAGGAGGGATCAGGAGAGAAGGCAGAAAATGGAGAAGCATAAGTTGTTCTCAGCCCAGCTCCGTGGCCGGGAGTAGAGAAAACAGGAAACACCAGACTCACCCAAAGACGAAATCACAGCAGACAAGATTTCACGTTCTCTGAACAGACACCCACTCTGGTTTTGCATATGGTGAAGTTTGTTGCAGCCAAGCCAAGAGAAACAGATCGATGGCTGTCTGTTCTCAGGAGCATCCGCCAGCCAGACAACCGGAGGCTTTCTGCATACTTTGTATGTCCAGAAGATATTTGCAAAACTTAAAGACGTCCATACCAATGACCTTGTGCACCTCCCCCGCCCCGCCCCCAGTGTAACTCAGAAAACATGAAAGTTCATGTAGCGCCAAACGATGAATGACAAAGAACGCTGTTCAGGTATGTTTAAAATAAACAAGACTGATGAGGAAGAGAAAAGTACTGCATATAGATTGGAAATCAAAGTCAGAATTTATGTTATCCAGTGAACTAACACAAACATTTTCAAATTAAATGAACCCAAGGCCTGTGAAGTTCTCCACTGTATGCTGCATAAACTAAAATATTTCTTAAACTATTCACAGGTAATAAAGTGCTTGAAAATATAACAATGGAAATAATGTATTCATTAAAAATGTATGAGTAAGTGGAATGATTTCCTTTTTTGTGCCTGTACTTTAAGAACAAATATGAGAGTTAGCGCTCATATAAATAATGAAACACATCTTATTTACTTTCTGTTTCCTCGTTTATGTTTTAAAATATTTATGCTCCTATCTATTGATTTTGTACTCACTTTGTTGATACAAATATTGACTTCAAAATTTCCCCCTTTAAAAAAACAATGCTATTTCTCTACCTGCCCTGAAATGTCAGCGTCTTACTAAGTCACTTATAATTCAGCATGATACCTTTCTGGGGTGTCCTGAATTAATTCTACAGGGAAAAGACTTCTCGTAGAAGGGAAATAATGAAGTTTACAAGAATTTTCAGTAATTGAAGAGTTAATACAGTTTCCTTTCTATTGAATATGAATGTCTGATCGCGCTTTACTCTAAATAGAAAACCAGATGCCTTTAAAATGTACCTGCTTTTATCACCCTACGGTGGAGTAATTCTCAATAGGATGGGCATAAATTCACAATACTTTAATATGAAAAATGTTCTGTGAACTAGGAAAAAGCATTTGTAGTTCAAGTGCATAATTTACATTGTTTCAGGTTGAATCTTACAAGGTACCTTCTCTGATAAGACATTCATGTACCGCCCCCTTGTGGTGGCCAAGCATGCTACAACCAGTCCCATAAAGAAACCGAGTGGTTTCTTGTTTTGTTTCGTTTTTTTGTTTTCTTCTCATGTCAGAGACCATAGAAACAAGTCTAGAAAACAGCTTAGCTGTATTATTCTGATCCCATAGGTCGAAGTTGAAGTACTTCTGTATAAGCAAGATCAAAGTGACTGTTTCAAATCAGAGACAAGTTAGCTTAGCCGATAAGATCACAGGGAGAGAATAGTGTTTCTCATGTGGCAGATTAATATTCTGAGTACCTTGTACAAGAGGTCTCTCAGTTGTTCAAAGTTGCATTATTCCTAAAATTCACCTTCAAAGTCACAATTACAGCCAATCTGCTGCTCCATAAACCATGATACTTGTATCATAAACCAGAATCTGATTCATGAACGGAAAAGGACAAATAAATGCCTTTGTCAGGAGTGGGCCGAAGGGAACAGCACGAACTGGAGATTACCTGGATCCTCAGAATATCTTTCCAAAAGCACACAGATGTTTGCCCAGTTTCCTTCAGCCAAAGGTCTAAAAATTCTACCAGACTTGTACTCACACAAATCCTGATCAGAATAAACTTATATAAATGGATTTATATCTCATAAGTCAAAGTCTGTATTTTAAGGTCAAAGCTGAGAAACCCAAGATTCCATTTGATAATGGGATGATTGTGGATTTCAATGAAGAAGTTTGAATTTATGAAACCTTAAATTTTGTTTACCTAAAAATAAAACACTTTGGTTTTTTTTTTATTGGATATTTTATTTATTTACAAATGTTATCCCCTTTCCTTGTTACCCTTCCAGAACCCCCCATTCCATCCCCCCTTCCTCCTGCTTCTATGAAGGTGCTTCCCCACCCACCCATTCCCACCTTCCCACCCAGGCATTCCCCTACACTGGGGCATGGAGCTTTCACAGGACTAAGGGCCTCTCCTCTCACTGATGCCCAATAGGGCCATCCTCTGCTACATATGCGGCAGTGAAGTCCTGTTCCTGACACCCCTCATTCCAAAGGTGCTAACTGAAATAAGGTGACTTAGGTCTTAGCTGAAGAAAAAGAGAGAAAAGCAGTCATTTTCAACTCTTCAAGATTTCAATCCTTTTACATAGTGTCTCAGAGATGTTATTTTTAACACATTGGTGTATCATGCAAAATCTGAGTGTGTGAGTGAACTCCAAAGGTCAAAATCCTAACTCATTTTTTTTTTCTTTTCTTTTCCTATTTGAAGATCAATCACCGATTGTTTCTTAGGTAACAGACGTAAGGTTCTCAGCAGATATAAAATCAACACGAACAAAAACCTAACCATAAATCTTTTATCTCAACGCTTCTCTCATCACAGAGCTCTCATTTAATACAGCGACCTTCTAAAGCACGGATGGCTATAGAAACTTCCACATACATGAACATGATTCTCATTTATCTTTGGCAGAAGTTATTATCTCAGTATAAGAGGAAATGGAAGGAAAAAAATATTGTCTAGTAAGCATATCTGCTTCACTAAAGGAAGAAAAAAAGTGTATTGCTCACAGACAGAGGGTCGCGGCTAAAGATGAAGTGAGCCTGGTGAGTTCTGTCATGAGTGTTTACTGTAGGAACCAAAACACATTGAGCCAGTAGACAGAACTTCGTTAATATGACTTTATGAGAAAGGGTGGTAAGGATACAATGAAAAGCAGGCCACACATTAATTGCCTATCAGTTAACGAACACTTTAATTTAGTCCCCAATGAATGCTGTGGCAGGGGTAGCTGTCAAAGATAGACCTCCAAAACAAAAGTGCCCTGAATCGAGGACATCTAAGGCTGGAAGAGCGGGCAGTCTGGTAGATGCATCTATTGTTTAAGGAAGAGAGAGGGTGGAGGCTTCAAGTAGAGCAACTCACCTGAGATAGTTTCAGCACAGAGCTATTCGTTACATGCTCACAAGAGCTTTGTGATACTGAAGAAGGGATTCAACATGTACAGTGGGATTACATATAAAAATTGAGACAACACATTTTAAAAATTGCGACCAATTTGAAAGCAAATGTTTGTGTTTTCTGCCTTCGTAACAAAAGGGCGTGAGCCTGATTCTCATTTCTTATGGGCACTATAATGAATTATCACAAACTTGATTGACTAAATATGTAAGAGATTCGTCTTTCTGTTTTGAAAGTCACTGCCCACCAGCTGTTTGATGGGGTATGAAGCATCTGAGCCAACATATTCACAGAGCTTCGGAAATGTTTGGGGGTTCACAACTGCCACGCCCAGCAAGATGCCCGGCCTGGCAAATGGCCAACAGCATGATGTGTATTCATCTATTGCCCGGTCTGGCATGACCTTGGTGGGAACAGAAAGACATAGTAGGAACTATGGGACAGGGACAGCAGATTTTGGCCTCCCGGATCGATCATTGATGGCAACTGTGGGCATAAGGCCTGTTTGTATAATATTTTATAATTCCTCCTTTATGGACTGTCTTCACTGTTAAGGTTAATGACTCTGTGACATTAACCTGAGCCCCGGAGGCAAAGGTGTAGCTAATGTCTCTGCAAAATGTTAAATCCTGGTAGCTTCAGGACAGCCCTCACAGCTGGGGAAAAGAACTCCGAAAACATGGGTTTCAAAGCATATAATTTCTCAACTGCGCAAAAAATAAGAATTATATGAGGGGCTTCACAAATCTAAAGGAACAGAGGCAGCCACACTGTGAGCCAGCTTGTCAGAAAGATACAAAGGCAGGCAGATACAAATACAGGCATATCCCTGAGTTCAAGGTCAGCCTGGGATAGAGCAAGATTAGGCCCAGGTGGGTAGAAATGGTGATTTCAGGACGAGGTCCTACCCAACTAGTTTATTATCTGTGTTTAACTGGCAGACAGATCTCTAAATTCTTTGCAATGATAAAAGAAAATTCGTGTTTTGCTTTTTCCGAAGACTTGTCTGAGGTCCCCTGATGTTGATTCATGAGATAATCAAAAGGGAACCTGGAATAAATAACTGAATTCATATGTAAATAAAAAGTGAGGCTTTTGGTTTGGATAAAATGAGCTAGCAAAAGTGATAGCAGTTAGTTCTTCTTTAGAATTTTTCTCTAGGGAGAGCTGAGCTATCTAAAGATCTCAGGGAAGCAAAAACAGCTCAAGAATATTTTTCTAACAGGATTTCTGATTTTAGTGAGAAAATCCATGGAGAGCGAACACAGTTCTTTTAGAATTTTACATAGCTCCTTTCGGATTGTTTCTAACAGGACTTCTTGCTCAGAAATCCCAAGAACCACTTAGAGAGCTGACACAGCTCTTTTTAGAATATTTTCTAGCAGCTATCCAGCGAAGGCTGTCTGAAGAGCAAACACAGTTCTTTTAAAATATTTTCTTGCTTTCTGATGTTGAGCGGAAAACCCAAGAATTATTTTTTAGAATTTTTCTAACAAGATTTCTGAGTTGGTCAGAAAAAAAAAAAAAGGTGTAGCAGCTTTTCTGACTTTGGTTAGGAAACCCATGAGCTATCCCAACCAGAGCTTTTTTTTTTAAAAAGCCGCCTAGAACAGAGCAGAACAAAGAAAGTAGTCTGAGTCTGGAAAGCCAGCTCAGCAGAGCCTACGTTGCCAGCTTGGACCCCCGATTTGACACATAGTGATGCACTAAGCACCATAGAATGACCTTCAATATCAATATTTTACGCCATTTGAGTTCTATTCATAAAAACTGAGTCCTGAGAAAAAATGAGAGGCTGAGTCACAGAGTCAAGGTTAGAGTGAGATGTCAGACAGAGATGAGAAAAGGTAGCGCTCTTCAAAGAATACAAGCATGTGGTTGGGTTCTGTCTGATTTACGGGCATGAAACAAAATTAAGGCTGAAGTATGAGTTTATTTTTAAAGGCAGCAGAGAGAAAAAGCAGGACTACAGGTGAAAAATATGAAATGTACAAAAATACGGAGTTAAACCGTAGCTTTTAAGTCAGAGCGAAGAAAATAGGTCTGTTAAATGTAAATATTTTTGATTATTCTCCTTTGTGATTGAGTATAGATCACTGCAGTTATTCCCGGGAATGTCAAAGTTGTGATGGAACTTGAAAGCGTCTTTGAAAATGACAGGTCCAGGCCGACGTGAGTTGAGGACTCCCTTTGAGAAAGAGCTGGCATGATTTGTGGGTGTGGGAGATGAACAACAATGTGAACTAACTAGTACCCTCAGAGCTCCCAGGGACTAAACCATCAACAAAGAGTACACATGGTGGGACTCATGGCTCCAGCTGTATATGTAGCAGAGGATGGCCAAGTCGGTCATCAATGGGAGGAGAGGCCCTTGGCCCTGTGAAGGTTTTATGCCCCAGTGTAGGGTAATGCCAGAGCCAGGAAGCAGGAGAGGGTGGGGTGGAGAGCAGGGGGAGTGGGAACAGTGGGGTTTTTTGTTGTTGTTGTTGTTGTTTGGGGTTTATTTTATTTTATTTTTTCTTTTTTTCGGAGGGGAAACTGGGAAAGGAGATATCATATGACATGTAAATAAAGAAAATATCTAATAAAAATATTTTTAATTGTTAAAAAAATATGAGTCGTCTGTTTTGTCCAAGATGCAAAATTCCAAGAAAGAAGAGAAAAAATATGCTGCATGTTTGCGTGTCGATATCTTCCTGGCTGGGTAATATCTCTTTAAACTCCAATGTGTTCCCCTCTAAATCATCCGGTTCTGGTCTTAAACAAAGGTAACGCATTTTTCCTTTTTGAAGAGAGAAGACAAGCACTCTTTTCTTTAGGGTAACACTCTACTGTAAATACTCAAAAAGATTTCATTATTAAGATACTCTTTTAGAAAAAAAAATGGTAGCAAGGTTCATGATAAGTTTTTCTCAGCAAGCAGAGGAAGCACCTACAAAAATTCACGTCTCCTTCCTATTTACTTTATTCCTTGTTCTTCCCCTAATCTCCGCTTGTACCTCATAATTCTGATGAGGCCGGGTTTTCCATGAAGTCGTCACACACATAGAGATCATCCAGAAATAGGTAGAGATCCCAAAAGAATAAGGGAATCTATTTCCCCAACTTTAAGTGTTTGTAATCTAGCTGGTGAGGAAGAAAGCAAGGGCACATGCATAATGGAATTTATTTCTTATTCTAAAATATCCACTGCTGTTTAAATGTGAATTCCTGGTGTGCACTGAGTTTTTATTCTTTCACGCAAACGATATAATCTATGGAGAGTCACTGGGAAATAACAGCACAGGATATATTATGTACACATGTGTTAACTGATACAAAGGAGAACAGAGACTTGGGGAGGAATCTAAATAATGGTATATATGGTTCTCCTACCGGCATGAAAAAATATATAAAGCAAGTTAGGTATTGTGGCATGCTTATAACCTTGGTACTTGAGAGGATCACAAGTTCAAGATCAACCTGGGCTATATAACAAGATAGTGTCTCAAACAAACACACAAGCTTAGTGAGTACAACGTAAGTAAATTAAGACAAGTGGACTGAAGGATACCTGGTAAGAGCTACAAAATATCTAACTTACTAAAGAAAACTCCTGGGCTGGGAAAGTAAGCAGGAATCCATAACCATGGTCATTAGAGACCCGCCAGAGAGCTTGGATATAAAGCAAAGTGATTGGTGGCCAGGAAAACAGTGAACTTCTCAAAGGGTTGGACTGCTGGGCTAGCACCAGTTCTTTCTCATGAGGCGGACTTACCTTAATGACTAGAGAAGCTTCTGAGGTGAAGGTAAAGTAGGACTTAAGGAAAATAACTGAGGGGGTATAACAGCATCTCACATTTGTTTCTAGTTTCATGGGTTTGACTTGTGTAGCAGAACGAAGGAGTAGGTAGGGAGCAGGTGGATATAAAGTAGTGCTTTAAGATTTAAGTTCTGTTTCTCAAGATTCTCCAAGGATCATAACCAATCGGAAATGACAGAAAAAGATGGTAGGAAGACAATAGATAGAAGCTGGACAGATAACAGATAATAGATAGATGATAGATAGATAGATAGATAGATAGATGATAGATAGATAGATAGATAGATAGATAGATAGATAGATTTTGAGAATTATCCCATAAGATTAGTGAGTCTAAGGTATTTTATTACAGGCTCTCTGAGACCTGGAAAAAAGCAGTATTATAGCTTATCTCAAATCTGAAAGCCTTCAAACCAAGGAGGCCAACTATCAGGCTGTGGTCGAAAGCCTTAATACCTGAGGGTCACTGGTACAATTCTAGAATCCAAAGACCAGAAACTCAGAGTTCTGACATCTGAAGGTCAGGGAAGAGTATCCCAGCTGAGAAAGAGAAAATAACAAAAACAAACAAATAACAAATAAAAAAACAAACAAAAACCTGACCTTCCTTCTGCCCTTCGGTGTGCCCTTACCCTCACGTGCTCTGCATGTTCACTGCCCACATTGGATGGCAGCAGGTTTTCCTTACCCAGTCCACTAATTTAAACATCTATACCTTCCAGAAACACCTTCAGAACCAGACTCAGCAATAATATTCTCCAACCCTCAGTGTATCCCTTAGCTCACCCAAGGTGAAAACTAAGAATAGCCGTAACAGTCTATAAGAACAAAAATGAAGAGCACTTGTTCAAACTCACAAATTCTGCAAGTATTTTGAGCATTTAATCCTAATCATACAACAGTTTATATATCTTTTATCTTATATGCAAGAAACAGAACTATATATTTTCGAATTATTACTGAATAGAGCAATAAGGGATCCTTAGAAAAAGTATTAAGTATGTATTGTTTTCATACCTTTACTCATCATAATTATGGGACTATTTTTCCTTTTATTTTTTATTTTTTAAAGACTTATTTTATTTATTTTATGTAGCTGTACAGATGGCTGTGAGCCATCATGTGTGTGGCTGTTGTTGATCTCAGGACCTCTGCCGGCCCCTGCTCACTCGGGTGTAATTTATTGCCGCTGTGTTCAGACGCACCAGAAGAGGGCGTCCGATCTCATTACGGGTGGTTGTGAGCCATCATGTGGTCTGGGATCTGAACTTTCTTCGGAAGAGCAGTCAGTGCTCTAACCCGCTGAGCCATCTCGCCAGCCCGGGACTATTTTTCAAAGGCTAATCAGCTCATACCTTCCAGTTCCTACTCAGTTTAATTAAATATAAGTAACAATAAACAACATTAAAACCACTTTCCAAAACCCAGAAGTGGTGGCATACTTTGTTATTACCAGCACTCAGAAGCTGAGGCTGCATGGGAGACCTCATCTCAAAAACAAACCAACAGCAACATTAACCGCAGAAATGTACCACTTTTCTAAATAATGTGTATTAATTGCAGGTGATTTTCTTCTTATTTAATAATTTTGTTATTTAACAGTCTTCATTCTGCCCACTACAAAAGGCCTTCTGAAGAAAGAACAAAGCATTTTATAATATCTGCTTTTAATTCACTAGTTCACGAAGCCTAAATTTTATTCAAATAAATCTCAAAATGAGGCCCAAATCGAATATAAAATTATATAAAATAACCATAATAAATCAATGCTTTAAAGTAATTCTTTCACAAAGCAATAAAAAGACTTTAATGCGTTCAGAGGAAATACATCTAAACGAGTTATATTAGTGAATTACTTCTTATAGTATTAGTTAGATTTTCTATTACTATAAAGAAACACCATAGCCATGGCAACTCTTACATAGGAAAGCATTCAACTGGAGCTGGCTTACAGCAAAGAGATTTAGTCCATTATCATTTTGGTAGGAAGCAAGGATCCAAGCAACCAGACAGGCTGATGGAGAGGTAGTTGAAAGTTCTACATTCAGATTGAGAGATAGCAAGATGAGAGAAGAGACTCTGGACCTGGCTTAAGCATCTGAAACCTCAAAGGCCTCCCCCAGTGACACACTTCCTCCAACAAAGCTATATCTACTCCAAAAAGACCACACCTCTTAATAGTGCCACTCCCTGGTGACGAAGCATTCAAATCAATGAGTCTGTGGGGGCCACTTTTATTCAAACCACCACACCTGGGGTCCTTATCCTCCTTGTAACGTTATTTATACGCAAGTCAGCATGTGTTTCTTTTGTCAATTTGTATCTTATAAAAGCTAATTAAAGATCTGAAGATTGGATCAGTGTCGTTCGCGCCGGCAGGAAAAACACGGACAGCACGATCCTTCTGCAATCATTCTTTATTCCATCTTCTAGAGGGCGGGCCCGACACCCCAAAAGCACTGTTTATATATGCCCTGGAGCAGCATGCTCATCTCTGATTGGCTGTTTGCTCAGAAGCACAATACACCCAGGCCGGCTCGTGAGTTGGCGCGATCTGTCCCTAGGCACAAGTGCAGTTTATCTGTAAACTTGGGAGAGCACCAGATATCAACGCCATCTGCTGGCTATCACCGCTCACTGCGGCTTCTTACAGATCAGCAGTTAGGAGCTCTTGTTGCTCTTACGGAGGACCATGGAGTGATTCCCAGACCCATATTGTAACTTCCAACCATCTGTAACTCCAGTCCTCCAGGATCCAAAGCCCTATTCTGACCTCCTCAAGAACCAGATAGGCAAAACACTCACATACATAAAAAAAAAAAAAAGTAAAATAAATAAACCTAAGAGAATTTAAGGCTAAACTTAAGCATTTTAATCCCTCCTTTGTATCTGTCAGGCGTGTGTGTGTGTATGTGTGTGTGTGTGTGTGTGTGTGTATTTGTGTGTATGTGTGTGTATTTAATCCTATCTTATAGTTTATTAACCCACTCTAGCGGTCCCAGTTTCTCAAGCTAATATACACTTTAACCCAAGATCTAAAGTATAATGTAAACATTATACTTCACAATACAAAACCCATACATATACCTCCACTGTCTAAATGTCAAGTTTTCGTCTACATTATTTTCTGTACTGCAAGAAAGCTGTTATCTATTGAGTGTTCATTCTCCAAATTTCTTGTGTTGAGAGAAAATTCTAGCCCCTAGCATCTCAGAATATGACAGACCACATTTGATGATACGGTCCTTATAAATGCCATCAAGTTAACAAAGATCATTTCACTAGTATTCAGTACATAGTGTCTATATAAGAAAGGAAGAAATATGTAAT
>JADRCD010109942.1:0-15475 GCA_019843815.1 Montemys delectorum
AGAGACATTAGTTTTGTTTACAAAATTGGAAGGGACAGTTGGATTAGCATTGATTTCCAAATGAAGCTAGATGAGTTGTTCTGAATAAGGTAAATTAGGATTTACTTAGCAAAATGTCTGCCTTGGTGAGTCTATGTCATGCAGTGACACCGCTGATGCTCAGGGAGAAGAACTGCATGGACCTTTGAAGGAAGGATGAGAGCCAGAACTGGATTTGAATATCCATGGTTCAATCTGCTGGGGTCAGAGGCAGTGCTCTCCCAGCCTACACTTGCAGCTTCAACCAGGTTCTCAGGCAAACACAAGGCTTGACTCACTTACAACCCACTAGCTCAGGTTAAAGAAGAAGAAAACCTGGTTTGGGTTGTAAATCTGTTATTTATGACCTACAAATATCCCTGGGCTAGCATTTACATCAGCTAACCTCTAATCCCTCTTCTACAGATAGAAGTTAAGATTGACTGCTAACCCATGGGTAGAGGTGGGGAGAAGTAAGTAGATATTATATAGGAGTAAAAGGGCAAGATGTTATATAAATGTCCTACAGGGTAAATCCTGCTCTCCATTGCCTACAAACTCAAAGCTATAAAGAATTCTGCTGCTGCCTCTCTGGGCAGTTGGCTTTGCAACATTCAATTCCAGGGTACTCCAAGAGGAGCCACTATGTTTGATAGGTACTGTCTTTCTCTACCCACAAATACACAGGTACTCAGTCACAACACTACAGCCTACCAAGTCTGGACTCCGTCTCCTTGTCCCCAGTATTATTTTCAAGGAGCTTCAAATGCTGGAGTTGACATGAAAGATAAAATTGATTGGCTACCTTTCGATCTCTAAGATGTTTGACTAAGGTGTCCTATGTGGTCTTCTACCCCGTCTACCATGAGGATACATAGAATGAGCACAACACATAGAGATGCCATCATACCACAAAGAGCTACTTCCCAGTCAACAAACGCAGGCAAGCAGAGCTGGCTCAAGCAGGTATTTCTTACATCTGAGTTAATTTTATAATGGAAATAAGGCAAATGCTCAGGGAAATATTGGTAACAGTACAACTTACAATCAAATTGCCCGAAGAGATGGGTATAAAAGAGCTTGGGACTGGACAAAGGCTCTAGGACTAAGTGTTAGATGCCAGGGTAGGCGTGGACTGGGCGGAAGTGTGTATACCATGTAGCTGATCAGTCTAGTTCTGTTTTTTCCTCAAACAAGATAATTACACAACATTTTGATTCCCCGTTGAGTCATTCCTTTCCCTTTGGCTTTAAGAAGTGTGTCCCACATTTACAAGTACTCAGATGTGATTACTGAGGACTTTTTGCTCTTAGTTTCTCAAGAGTTTTGCTTTGAGGAGTATGGCAGGGCCTTCCTTGGCAATCCAGTGCCAGCATCCCTCAAGAGCAGGCAGCTGACACTTCAAACACTCCTGCTCGTCAAGGGAAACCTCTTTCTTATCCTTAGGCCTGATGTGAGTTTGCCAGGCACAAAGTGTCCCAATTAATGTACAAAGATGAACGGTTTCACACTTTCTGGGAAATTGTACCTACTGGGTTCTAGGGAGGGGCCAGCTCTTTGCTTTGTGTCATTAGAGGCACAGCCAAGGAAGACTTCTGTGCAGATGTGCTTCCTCAATAATGAGAAAAATGTGTTTCAGACTCAGGCAAGTGACCAAAACCTAAATCTCTGCCAGCCTGATTTTCCTGCAGGCAATTTATAACTTTCATACTAATATTTGTAGTTCTAGAATTTTTAAAAAAAACATAATAAATAACTATAAAAGCAAATGTGGCAAAAATTAAAATTTTCCAAATGTACAGATTGTGATCCCTATTTAAGGGTCTCCTGTTGGGGTTTGACTCAGGAAATATATCTTGGGGCAAACGGATTTTTACTTTGGACAAGGGAGATGACAGTCCCTTATTACCTGCTGACCCCTTTCATAAGCCATTCTTTATCTCACTGTGGAGTAGTTAACAATGCCCTTGTAGTTTATAAAGCACTTAAAGTATTTTATATATCTCATTTGAGCCTCATGTGGTAGTTCTAGCAATAGAAACATCATTTTTCAGACAAAATATGGCAACTAAGCTATTAAGTGCAAAACCAGCAGACTTTGAATCCAGATGAGATTTTTTAGAATTGTGGCCCTATGACAACACATCTGCCTAAAGGGGAAAAAATGATGCAAATGGGGATTATAAAAAGAATGACTTAGACTGGGGGCTACATCTTCCATGAGCTGTAATCTAGAGCAGGGTCATTATATAACTGGTGTAAGCAGAGATCAGACTTCAGGGCCTTAAAAAGACACTCCATCCCTGGGACAGCATAAAGAGAAATTGAATCGGAAGATCTCTATTATTTCCTCCTTTGTCTTCCCTTTACAACCAAATTATAGACTGTCACTCCAATCCTGCCATGAGGAAAGGACAACAAACCTTTGCTTTTCAATTTTCAGTTTTAATGTACATTTTATGTACAGGAAGGTAATCACTATAAGAAGGCTCTCTGGTAATAGTTATCTAGACATGCTGAAAAATGGGTAGCTTTTTCCTCTACATTTGTGGCAAATACAATATTTTTCTTCCTTAGTAAATAATACAAGTGTATTTCTTGACAGTATATTGCTCTGTGGATTAATCCTGTCAGCATTAAGGTAAGTGTGGAGCATACTCAATACACAGGACATTTCAGTTGTCCGCAGACTTGAACATGGATATCATTTATTTATACATACTTCTGTATGTAGCTGATGTAGCTGATGTGCATATATTAAAATTAAATCAATTATTTATGTGTGTACATTTTGATATTTACATATGTGTTGTGTATTCCTACTACCTAATCTGAGAAAGTGCAGAAAACATACCCACTCTGATGTGGATTTGCAAGGGTTTAAGGGCTTTATCCATGTACTTATTGAGGATGAAAAATTGTTAGAAATAAGAATTAATTACAGGGTTTGTTCTATCCTGTTTTATCATTCTTGAGATAAGCCTCTGTCAGAGTATTGTTATTTCTAATGATCCCCGCTGCCAATGACACAGATCTGAGATGCCTGCCTTTCTTGGTGTGTGTCTAATTATACGTACTACACACAGCGCACAATAGGCTACACTTGCATTGCAAATGTTCTGTGATACAGGGAAAGACCCTGTCCATTTCCACTTCCTTTGTGTACCACTTGGAACTTCTCACACCTAAGTCTCTGAGCTGTTATGAGGCTTGAATGGCTCTGTGAGAGTGCTTGACGGAGTTATGGCAGCATCTAATACAAATGGAGATGTTACAAATCATATTCTAAAGGGCAAAGAATCAATATCTCTTTGGGACAAGTTATAGCATATTTTCATTGGACACTCTTGAATCTGTCAGTTCCTGGTTAGCAAAAATATTCAAAATAATATTATAGCTATGAGTTGGCAGTAGTCTTGCAAAAATAGTGTTCTTACTGTATAAGACAGTGGACACTGTGTTGGCAAGCAGTGAGACAACCTAACTTAGAATCATCAAATTAAAAGACAGAAGGATATTGAGAAAAATATTGAGTAGGTTTGTCCTTTCATAGACTCTAGAGAGATAGATGATTTTGAGAATACGCACTGTGACCTGGACCTGTTTAAGTGGTAGATTGTTAGTCAAGTCATGATGCACACTCATTTACAGCATCAATGTTTGCCTCTTCATTTCTTTGGATGAAATAGTATTCTGAGAAAAGAGCTTCAAGACTCTCTGTAGCCCAGCAGACACCCTCTCCTATCTCTCTATCCCTCTTCCCATGTTTGGGACAGGTTAGATTTAAAAAACAAAAAAATTTTTTTAAATTTATTTTTATTAGATATTTTCTTTATTTACATGTAAATTTTCCCTTTCCCAGGTTCCCCTCCAAAAAACAAACAGACAAAAACAACAAGAACAAACCCCTTTTGCCTCCCCCCTCCCCATGCCTGCCACCCCACCCTCTCCCACTTATTGGCCCTGGCATTCCCCTACACTGGGGCACAAAACCTTCACAGGGCCGAGGTCCTTTCCTCCTATTGATGATCGAATTTTCAATCCTCTATTATACACATGCTGCCAGAACAATCAGTCCCACCCTGCATAGTCCTTGGTTGGTAGTTGGGTCCCTGGGAGCTCTGAGGGTACTAGTTAGTAATTGTTGTTCATCCTAAGGGGCTGAAAACCCTTCAGCTCCATAGAACCTTTCTCTAACTCCTTCATTGGGGACCATGTACTCAGTTCAATGAATGGCTGTGAGCCTCTACATCTGTATTAGTCAGGTATTGTCAGAGCCTCTCAGGAGATAACTATATGCTTGTCCTTCCTTCAGTCGCTGCTCCATAGTTAATCTCTGACACTCCTTCTGTGGGTATTTGATTCCCCTTTTTAAGAAGGAATGGAATGTCCACCTTTTGGTCGTCTTTCTTCTTAAGTTTCTTGTGGTTTGTGGGTCATTCTTCCTGTATTCCAAACTTCTGGGCTAATAACCACTTATCAGAGAATGTATACCATGTGGTTTCTTTTTTGATTGGGTTACCTCACTCAGGATGATACTCTCCAGATCCATCCATTTCTCTAAGAATTTCATAAATTCATTGTTTTTAATAGCTGAGTAGTACTCCATTGTGTAGATGTACTACAGTTTCTGTATCCATTCCTCTGTTGAGGGACATCTGGGTTGTTTCTAGTTTCTGGCTATTATAAATAAGGCTGCTATGAACATGGTGGAGCATGTGCCCTTATTACATGATGGAGCATCTTCTAGGTATATGCCCAGGAGTGGTATGGCTGGGTCCTCTGGTAGAACTATGGCCAATAAACAAACTCAAAGAAAAAAACCACATGATCACCTCACTAGATGCTGAGAAAGCATTTGACAAAATCCAACATCCCTTCATGATAAAAGTCTTGGAAAGATCAGGAATTCAAGGTCCATACTTGAACATAGTAAAAGCAATATACAAGAAACCAGTAGCCAACATCAAACTAAATGGAGAGAAACTTGAAGCAATCCCACTAAAATCAGGGACTAGACAAGGCTGCCTACTCTCTCCCTACCTATTCAATATTGTACTTGAAGTTCTTGCCAGAGCAATTAGGCAACAAAAGGAGATCAAAGGGATATGAATTGGAAAGGAAGAAGTCAAATTCCTTTTTAAAAAAGGTTATTCTATGAATATATGTAAAACTCTTTTGGCATGACCAGTGCTATGACCTAGGTAAGTGATCTGAATGACTGTAGAAGGCTCTGTGCCCAGGGTGGGACCTGTTGCTTACCTTCATTCTTTTTCCTGGCTCTGAGGTGAGCAGCATGTTGTGCTTTCCTTCTGTGATGCTCTCTGATATTCAATCCCACCAGAGTTCCCAAGCCCAGGGGCTGCCTAGCTGTAAACTAGAAATTCCATAAACCATGGAAATAAACATGTTCTTTTATAAATGAATTATGTCAGGTACTTGTTACTGTAATGCGACACTTACTAATACGCTGAGCATATCGTATTAGTTCCTAGTTAGAAAAATTATGTAAAATAAAATTATAGGGTTTTTTGTTCATACTTAGTGAAATATTAAGCATATAGTATCCATGATGAAAAGAGAACAGTGGAAATATGAGCCTACGTTCAAATTATGGCTCGACAAATTCTTTGGCCTTGCAGTGCCTGACTAGAGCAGCTGCCACGTGGCTTCAGAACATAAACAGGTGGGAAGCATTAAGAGTATTCGCATAAATATCACCTATTTGTCATCACCATCTTCATCCATCCCGTTTTAGAGAGAAACATTTTGAAATTCCCCACATGCAGAGGGACAGATAAAACTAGGGTTGTTTGAGGAAGCCCCCAAGGAATCTTATTATTATATAGTTACCTAAAATTAAATACAGTACATACTTATCTATATCTCTATAAATCTTAAAGGAAATTTCGACAGGCAGTGTTCCCACAAGAATCATAGATTATTTATACCCCCAGTACCATGTAGGGGAAAGTGTCTTTTGAATGATTGGTCAGGGCAGTCTAAGTAATTCCCCAAACAATACAGACTATTGATGACTGTTAGTACCTGCGGTTGCCTCTCCGAGACCCCTATTTCTGAAGAATATGCGCACTTAGGATACAGGACTCCCATTACTCTAGATGGAGCTAACTTGAAAAATCTTCTTTCTATGGTCAAGCTTTCAGTGTACCAGAAAATACTATGCAGGCTTCCAAAGAAGAGGAAAAATGACTAGCCTTACATGGTGGCTGCAGCACTGACCAGCATGACAAGCTATCCATAAAGGTACAGTAGGGCACTTACATGTTGGTGGTATTCAACAGCTGCCTAATTAGACTTAAGGCCATTCAGCAAGAGGAAAATCATGCTTGATACTAGAAATATAGCCAATTTCCTGAGGCTAGTGAAGCCATGAGTCTTAGAAGAGAATTTACTTCTGTCATTTTGATAGACCAGCATAGTTCCTAACTACATTTTTTTTTAATTAGGTATTTTCTTTATTTACATGTAAATTTTCCCTTTCCCAGGTTCCCCTCCAAAAAACAAACAAACAAACAAAACCAACAAGAACAATCTCCTTTTGCCTCCCCCCTCCCCATGCCTGCCACCCCACCCTCTCCCACTTATTGGCCCTGGCATTCCCCTACACTGGGGCACAAAACCTTCACAAGGCCGAGGTCCTTTCCCCTAACTACATTTTAAATGATACCTTTATACCTACAGATAAGTGCAACTACTTCACCTCATCAAAGAAGTTTTTATTTATAGCAGATGGAGAGCATCACAAAAGAAACCCTCAACAACTCAGAGATCAATGGATGTGGGAGCTCAATCTCAGTGGATACAACTACATCACTGTTCCTGCATCTCTAGCTCAGGACTGTAGGTAGCCGATACAATATACTATATAGTATCTATATGGATACTATAGATAGAAGAGGGATGGAGAAAACTGTAAGAGTCTGAATACCAGGGGGTCTTCTGTGAAATAGTCTCTCATCTGTATTTGTAAGGCTCTGGCAGGGCCTCTCAGGAGACAGCCATGTCAAGCTCCTTTCAGCAGGCATCCACAATAGTGTCTGGATTCGGCAACTGTATATGGGATGAATCCCCAGGTGGGACAGTCTCTGGGTGGCCTTTCCTTGAATCTTTGCTCTACACTTTATCTCCATATTTGCTCCTGTGAGTATTTTGTTCTTCTTCTAAGAAGGACCGAAGCACCCACACTTTGGTCTTCCTTTTTATGGAGCGTCGTGTGGTCTGTGAATTGTATCTTGGTTATTTGGAGCTTTGGAGCTAATATCCACTTACCAGTGACTGCATACCATGTGTGTTCTTTTGCAATTTAGTTACCTCACTCAGGATGATATTTCCTAGCCATTGGCCTGAGAGCAGGATCCCCAATAGAGGAGTTAGAGAAAGGACTGAAGGAGATGAAGGGGTTTGCAACCCCATAGGAAGAACAAAAATATCAACCAACCAGACTCCCTAGAACTACCAGGGACTAAGCCATCAACAAATGAGTACACATGGCTCTAACTGCAAATGTAGCAGAGGATGACCTTGTCATGCATCAATGGGAAGAGAGGTCCTTGTTCCAATGAAGGTTCGATACATGCCCCAGTGTAGGGGAACTGAGGCCGGGGAGGTGGGAGTGGGTGGGTGAGTGGAGGAACACCCTTATAGAAGCAGGAGAAGGGAGGATGTGATAGGGTATTTCCAGGACAGAGGGAAACCAGGAAAGGGGATAACATTTGAAATGTAAATAAAGAAAATATCCAATAAAAAAAGAAAGTCTCTCATAAAAATGGGCATACAAATAATGTGGGAACAGTGATAATATTAATAGGCCTGTCACCTCTGATGAAGGTAGATTTCATGAGGCCTTCAGACCAAGAACTACAGCCAGTGAATGACTTCTGAGAGAGGGAGCCTTGGCCATTCCTAAGGATGATCCCCTGACTGGCTGTCCAACACAAAGTGGTCAGCCCTGAAATCATATAACTACAAGCAACAAAATGGACTCAGCAGGTTGTATTTATGTATTTGTGTGTAAATACACGCACACACACATATACATACGTACACATATTTGTAACAATAATGATAGAAAAAAGAAGAGGTTATCAATTTGAGAGTGAACTTGGAGGCAAATAGAAGAAGTTAGAGGGAAGGGACTTGAATAAAGAGAGGAAAAGGAAGGGGGAAAGGGATAGCCTTATATTTTTAAATAAAATGTATACAAAGACAAATAATACATCAATACAATGTAAAATTAAACAATTCCCATATACAGACTGATCATCTTATTAGAGATTTTTTCTAATAATTTATTTTTTATTTACTTTATAATCCAATCACAGCCCCCTTCCCCCCTCTCTTCTCAGTCTCACCCTTATAAATCCCTCCCCTTCTCCTCAGAGAAGAGGAGTCTCCCTTGGGTATCACCCCACCCTGGGACATTGAGTCCCAGCAGGACCAAGCACATCCTCTCCCACTGTGGCTCAACCAGTCAGTTCAGGAAAGGGAAAGAGGATCCAAAGGCAGGGAACAGAGATGCAGACAGCCTCTGCTCCTTTTGTTAGGGGACTCATATGAAGGCCAAGCTGCACATTTGCTACAAATGTCCAGCTCCTGCATGCATCATTGTTTGTGTCTCAGGCTCTGTGAGCCCCATGGTCTCATTGGACATTGATCAATGTCTGTCTCTACAAATTGATGAGTGAGGCTTAATAAAATATTTCCTATAAACCAGTAGTAGCTTCACACATGCTGGTCTCTGCTTTGTTGTGGAGCAACATATTAGGAAAACTGAGGCAGACTTGGGTCATTAAACTAGACTATGTTAAAATTTCAAATCAATATGCAACTAACAAAAACATTTGTTTAAAATACCTGGGCGATGAAGTTTACTAAAAAGTGGAAACTGGAGTAACAAAGAGTCTACATAGTGAAAACCTAAGCATAGTCACTGACCTATTGTAGAGCTGACACAAGCAATTTCAAGACAGGTGGCAATGTAGATACCAGGGAAGTACATGAAAGCTACAGCTCATTCCTAAGGCCTGGACTTGGGGTCAGTCCATAAGATGCTGGGACATTGGGTATTCCACACCATTACATAGCCCACCACTGACGCTCCAGACCTGCTGTTTCTGTACTCCCAGATGGCTAGGCAGAAATGGTAAGTATTCCAGTAGGTGTTAGTTCCATGTCACACTTCAGGATTTTAGTGGCCGATGTGCACCAACTGCATATTTCCAGTTGAATAGTAGAGCAAGAGTAAATATAATCTTACTTATAATTAAAGAGACCTGCTTACCTGGATTTCCCAGGCAACTCATGGTAGTTGGTTGTTCTAATAGTCACAGCATAAATATCTATATCTAAGAAAGTGTGAAATGTTATAAGAAATTGACCTATAGGCATGAAAGCAATTCATAATGAAAGCCAGAAGCAGTATCTCCCATGGTTCCAGGTCCCTGTCTTCAGTTCCCACTCTCACTTTTCTCATCGATTGATTATGACCGGGAAGAGTAAGCCAAATGAACCCCTTCCTTGCCAAATTGTTGTTCGTCAGCATGTTTTGTCACAGCATCAGAGAGAAACTGTAACACTGAGTCAACTATTTTTGACCCTAGCAATCAACGTTGATAAATAATATAACATGTTCACTTTCCTTTGAGTCTGTCTTCTGCTCTTCACAGTGAGATTCAGTAAGAGCATCCCTATATACCCCAGAGATTTGTTTTTCTGTAGAAAATAGGACACATGTTAACATCTTGCTCATTCATTTTTCTCAGACATCAATCCATCTACCCACCCACCCATCCATCCATCCATCCATCCATCCATCTATCCCAAACTCATCCTTTCTCAGATAATATAAAATCTACCATTTCTCCCATTACGCTGTATGAGTTCAGTAGTGTTGAGCACAGTTGTGTTGTTTTGAAATCATCAATATCACCCTCTCCAGGACTTTTTCATCTTTCTCAGTGGAAATTCTGCACAACACACACACACACACACACACACACACACACACACACACACACACTCTTCTTCTCAGCCCCTGGCAAGTGCAGCCTACTGCTGGTCTGTATGTGATTGCCTGCATAAGATATTTCATGTAAATGGCATCACACTGCATTTGTTCCTTGTGACTTCTCTTAGCCTTCAAAGGTCATTCATACTGTACCATGTATTAAGAGTTTCAAAAAAAAAAATAAGAGTTTCATACTTTTAAAAGCTAAGCAGTATTCCATAATGTGCATATCATGTAAAGTGTATATATTCAACATGTGGGTAGTTTCCATCTGTGTCCGCTCACTTTCTTTTGCTGGATAAACACCATGCTAGATAAAAGAAACAGGGAGGAAAGGGTTTGCTTCATTTAACAGCTTATAATTTCTCACTGAGGGAGGTTAGGACAGGAGCTCAGGCAGAAACCAGGAGGCAGGACCTGAAGGGGGAGCTCACGGAGCCGTGCTGCTTACTAGCTTGCTCTGTGTGATTTGCTTAACCCGCTTTCTTATACAACCCAGGGGCACTTGCCCAAGGGTGACATCATGCACAGTGGACCCACCATGTCAATCATTCATTAAAAAAACTACTTCACAGGCTTGCCTACAGGACAATATGATGGGGGAGTTTTCTCAACTGAGGTTCCCTCTTCCCAGATGACTTAAGCTTGTGTCAAATGAACAATAGCTAACCAGGATACCATTTGACAAATGTGACTAGTACTGCTGTGAAGGTGTGCATAAAAATCTCCATCTGCTTTAGATTTTCAATCATGTATACTCAGGTATTATATGGGTGACAAAATAAAACCAACCCCTTATCCGGCTACAGTTATTAACTCACACCAAGAAAAAGTAATAGCTGTGAGCTCTACTCTTGCCCTCATGTATGTGTGCATACAATCACTCTCTTTTGCACTCTTTTCTATGCTGTAAACTTTTGGAAGAATAAAGGGTGAACGCCATGAAGGAAGAGGGATGTTTGACTGGCCTTAATAGTCAACAGTTCTGTCCCATTCAATGTCTAAGATGCTGGCTCTTCCTCCGCAGTGGTGTGCATCTGTGAGTCTGGACTCACAGAGCCTTTGAGACAGTCTCTACTAGTTATGCAAGATTTCTTACCCTTGTGTCTTACATTTTCTTTTACGATAGTGCTTTAATGCCTCGGGTCATTTCTACAGTTGGACTTTCTGTGTGGGTGTTTGGATGCTTTAGATGTTCTTTCAGACAACGCAGAGATCTATTATTCAGTACTTCTGGCCTGAGCTTGGGACATGGGGTTAGAGGTTTTCTAAAGAACAGTATTATAACTGGGGGAGGGGGTGTGACAAAGTAAATGGAATCATCTCCTCCTTGTTAAGTTCTTTTTTGTTTTTGTTTTTGTTTTTTTTGAGACAGGGTTTTTCTGTGTAGCCCTGGCTGTCCTAGAACTCACTCTGTAGACCAGGCTGGCCTCAAACTCAGAAATCCACCTGCCTCTGCCTCCCACATGCTGAGATTAAAGGTGCACGCCACCACCACCTGGCTTCTCGTTAAGTTCTTATACTTCAAAGAGGATTACTCCATTACATAAGAAACCGAACCCAAAGGGCTGCTCCCCCGCACCTCTGTCTATGCCTATCTCTGGAATTACCAACACACAATTTTATGATGTGTTGATTTCTGGATTTTCATCTGCTTTGCCTCCCTTCTGCCCCCTTCAGTTAATTCCACCTCCTCATCCTCACAGAAGTTATCTATAGAGAAGTTCTATCCCAGCTGTGTTCAGAGACTTCTAAGAACTGATTTTGGTTTTGATACTTTATGACTTTTTCTCCGTTATTTGACATGAGGCTTGACATGTCAAAGATATTAACTTTGGGGGAGGGGGAGTGTCAAAAAGTTGTGAAAGAAAATATATTTCTGGACTCTACAGTGTGTCAAACTATAATGAGGTCAAAAGAAATCATTTTCACATTTGCTTTTAATACTTCAGAACTGTAATGTTTAGAAAGATCCATGTTGTGTGACTACTTCTGACACCTGGAAATAAAATTTATACCTCTGTAAGTTTTGCTTTCTGTTTGGTATCAAGTGGGTCTTTGGAGGATGTTGTGTACATGTACAATTGGAACACCCCTTCCTGGTGGGAGGCTCAGAAGTTCATGAAACTTATTAAGAAAAATGACAGGACTCTGGTTGTCCATGAAACTTATTAAGAAAAATGGCAGGACTCTGGTTGTCCATGAAACTTATTAAGAAAAATGGCAGGACTCTTAGCCACCACCCACCTAGCCGTACCCCACTAAAGAAGCACCAATTAACTGTCAAGGAAGAGGATATGCTTGTTGTTTGGCCTCCCAGTTGTACAGGAGGAGCCATGGATGCCACTTTTGTAAGTCATCACCCTTGCTTGAGCGGGCTTTTTGGTGATGTCAGTGATTTTGAGCCAGCCATGTTCCTGTAAGTGAATTCAATATTAACTCCTTTGTTCACCAAGCTAGATGTGGGTGAAAGTTTTTCTTTGGCCTGTTGTTGGTGTCTTACCTGAATAGACATTTGTTCACGCCCTCTCCCACAAAGTAAAGCAACAGCATGGTTTGCTGTTAACTTTAGAGATAGACCACCCTTTTGAGTTTTATTTAGGGTGTGCGTAAAATCATCTCTTACTATGTCTCTTGCAGGCCATCTGTTCTAAGTAGAGTGTTGCTCACTCTTCTGCATCATCTCCCTCCTTTGAATTGTGGTTTGATCCCTCAACTCCCAGTTTCTTGTTTTCACATTAAGAAAGAGTCTACATGATTTTTTGGGATTTGCTCCTGTGTCAGGAAAGATAGAAGTGTATTCTTCCAAAATTGGCAAATGTTGTGTAAACCTTGTTAGGGAGCCTTCAGATTCCTGAAAGCATCATTCTTTTATAGGCTTTCAATTAAACGGCAGTACACTATAGCCAAATGTAGCCCAGGAGTACTGAGAAAAGATGGGAAAGGGGAAGGGGAGAGAGGAAATGCTTGAGCTGACTGGTGCCTGTGACAGAGACACTCACTGCGCTTTCTATGGTCAGGAGTAGGCAGTCTAAGCTTGTGAGCTGCTGGTGGGTGGGGTGCATGTAGAGGCGATGGTCAACGTCTTGGATGGATTCATTACCCTTGCCTATAAGCCAAGGGAAGAATGGGCTATATTTCACATCCCAGATAATCTCTCTTTAAAGTTCAGTTTGACCCATTTTATTTGAAAAGAATTAGCCAACATCTGGTGCTATCTAGTTCTTCCCTTCCCTCAAACTTGAGTGAGCAGCAATAGTAACCCACTTTTGTAGGAAGGACTGTTAAGAGCAGTTGCATAGGAGACACTGAGTGCTAGGTGGGCCATGTGTCTACAACAGCCATGATGGTGGTCATCATGAGGACCAAAAGTATCTGGCACAGAAAATGATTAAATTATCCAAGGAGAGAAGATTCCTGCAAAGTGTAAATCTAGATTGCTACAAAAATGCAAATCAATGTACTGTAACTTTTCCTCTGACACATTTAAAGCACATGTGTGATGGGCATGTTGTTGCACAACTATAATTCCCACACTTGGAAGCCAAAGGGTGAAGGGGTTCAAGACTAGACTCTACTATGTAGTAACTTCAAGGCCAGTGAGATGGGGTTATAGGAGATGGGATGGGGTGGGAGGGAGGTGGTATATGAGACACTGACTCAAGTGAAAGAAACAAAAACCAAAAATGATTTTTAAAATGGTAGTTATTATTTTAGAGTAAGGAGCAGATTTATATACACGAACAGAAAAATAGTAACTTCCTAGACTCATGCTGTGGTTTGCAGCCAAAATTCTCAATTTATATGCTGTAGTCCTGATCCCCAGGACAATCAGATACATTTGGAGACAAGACTTTATGGGGGTGATAAAATTAATCCAAGCTGTTAAAGTGGGTCCTAGTCTAGAAGGATCTGATACTGGTAGGACTAAGCAGGGACCCCTATGCAAAGCTTCTGGCTCTATACAGGGTTCTCTGACAAGGACAAAGAAACTCCATGAGCAAAGAGCAGGTGGCCACAGTTACTAATACTGCAGCAGCAGCTGCCACTGGTAAAAAAAAAACGGTGACCCCAGCTAAATGGAATTGACAGCCAGCAACTGGAACTGAGAAACTTAGCAGAGTGCTGCCATACCTGGCATTAAGTACCTCATACCCTGTGGTCATCACAGATAGCACTTCTCTACACTGACACTGCTGCCCTTTTACTAACCAAATCCAGGTTAATATCATTGTTTGCTCTCATTTCTTTCCTTTGAGAAGGCATAGCAAGAGCCTGCCATTAGCCACATCCTGTAATTAGGTTAAGACAGTTTTGAAGAGTCTATTCTTTATTTTCTCAGCATATCTCAGTAATGGCTAGCTTTGGGTGCACATAGCAGGGCTATCTCTGACTGCCAGTAGCAGGAGAGGGATGTTCATGTTAAACTGAAAGGGTGCTGCATTCCTGACAGAAGACAGATGGAAGTGGTATACACAAATCCCTAACTGTGTCTTCTAATTGACATGCTGGCTGTTTGAAAGAGTTCAGCTTCATATTCTACCAGGCTAACAGTCTCAGGTCTTCAGTGGGACTTTCTCCCCAGCAGTTCCTTCTTGGAATCCGCCTCAATGCTATAGCTATAAACATGTGCACAAGCGAAGTGGTCGAGAGAGCTGAGGTAAGAAACACCCTGACTGACCGGATTAGAGCAATGTGCCCATCCTTATAATATGAAGATAACGTCAGCCTTAGTCAAATGCTTCATGGGCTGAAAGTGTTCATATGGTGGTGGGTGGATTGTTGCCCAAGAGAAAGGTATTGAAGAAGGCAAAAACTACTACTGGTTCCCCTACACCTGACTGGCTGACATAGCTCCTTCAGTTTAGCTGATTTCCCACAGTTCCCCTGACCACTCTATGGCCATCTATTCTAGACTAGTTATCCCTCTTCTTCCCACTGCACCACTGGGCTTTCTCCATCACAGCATGTCTCTATTGTGTGTTAGAGCTGCTTGCCTCTCTTTAGTACTGACTAGACTCCCAACATTACTAGGACAGTAATCATGATTATCTCAATTCTTCATTGCAACTCCACTGTCTAGCAGAGTGCCTAGCACATAAAACATTTGATAAATATTTGCTGGAGGACTGAAGACACACTGCTAAATGTGTGTCTTGGAGGAAACAGGTAATTGCAAATGCTTTCATGGACTATGGCCATGCTAGTCTCTCACCCATGCCCCAGTCTTCATTGACTCCATTATCCAGGGATGGAAGAGCTGCAACAATAATCAGAATATAGGAAAGTCTTTGTACTACATTTACTAACACTGGCAATTATTGTGACTACCGTGCTTCCCTCCCCTTCTTCAGATAGGCATGGTCTTTCTCTTTGATAGAGGTCTAATCAGTCTTTTTTCCTTTCTATTTCTTCGAATCTGTATCT
>JADRCD010109951.1:0-30000 GCA_019843815.1 Montemys delectorum
AAAAAAAAAAAGGATAGCCCGGAGGGGGATATTAATCCACACACAAAGCCTTCAGCCCAAAATTTGTCTTGCCTTCAAGTATTCAGGGATAATACAGAGCAGAGAATGAGGAACTGCCAACTAATGACCTCCTCAACTTGAGACCCATCTTATGTGAAAGAGCCAATTCATGACATTATTGATACTCTGCTGTGTATGTAGACAGGAACCTAGCATAATTATCTCCCGAGAGGCTTCATCCAGCAGCTGATAGAAGCAGATGCAGAGACCTAAACCCAAACTCCAGAAGACAGGGAATCTTGTGGAGGACTGGGTAACAGAAGTGAGCAATTCAAAGGATTCAAGAACACCACAATAAGGCTCACAAAGTAAACTAACCTGGGACCATGGATGCTCACAGAGGCTGAGCCAACAACCAGGGAGCAAGTAGGAGCTGGACCTAGACGCTCTATACATTTGTAGCAAATGTGCAACTTGGTCTTCATGTGGGTCCCCTAACAAGTGGAGCGGAGGCTGTCTCAGTCCTGTTCCCTGCCATTGGATCCTTTTGCTCTATCTGGACTATTAGGCAGACCTCGGTGGGAGAGGTCTACTGCATAGACCTGCTGACACTAGGTGCCCCAAAGTGGGGTAGTAGTACCCAAGGGGTAGAGAAGGAGAGGTGTCATGGGGGACGGATTTTTAAGGGTGGGCCTGGGAAGAGAGCAGGGAAGGGACTATAAAGTGAACAGCATGTAAAGTGAATTTAAAAAAAATTTAAAGTACACTCCCAAGCATATATTTGTTCAAAGAGGTAACAGGTTTGAGAAAAAAATATGTAGAGATTTGTTCTAGGTCCTGGAGAGAACCTACTTGCCATATTAACTTCAAAAACTTTAAAAGGTATTTGGCAATATTTTGGAAACATGCATTGTGAGAAAACATTATGATGGTTTTGAGATTTTGCTCTCTTGATAGTTTTCATAGTAAGTGTTACTAAATAGGTTTTGAGTCTTTGGGAAGTCCTCAACATTTCTATAACTATTTCTTTTAATCTATAGAGAAATTCAGTTTTCTCATCCTTGGTGAATTTTTATTTTGTTTTGTTTTATTTTTATCATAAGATTTTAATAGAAGGAACTTATAGATGAATTCAGGGAAACATTTGAAAACATCCCCCAATGAATCTGAAAAAAAGTATAGCAAAATAAACTCATTAATATAAAATCATGTTCTAGCTAGCTAAACATTTAAAAAAATCTAACTTAATGCCATCAGCAGATGTCAAAGATGATTAGGACTCAACACACTGTTAACAGATGCATTTTGATTGTCTGTGGATGATCTTGTTAGAGTCGGGAGGAACTGTTTTCATAGATTTAAGGACAGATGATGAGAGAATCGAGGTTTATTTGAATTTCTAGAGGCATGTGAAACCATGAACAAAAATATGATATCCCTAATATGTTGCATAAGGACAGATTGAAACCTAATTGTAAAGGAATGCAAAGGAGTCATGAAGGGTCCCAAGCATAATAAAGAGAGTAACATAGATGACGATGTAACTCAAGCTTGGGGTCTGTCTTGGCAGCTTGAAGGAGCATAGCTTTGAGAGCTGTTCAGCATGGGACTGTGTACTACTGTCCTCTCCTGGTTCTGTGAAACTCTTCACCATAGGTCACGGCAGACTATTCTCTACAGATATTAGCTACTGGGTTTACCTGAAACTTAATTCCAGTCAGACCTGACTTCAGATATGCTTCAAGGGATAAGTTGTCTCTCCCTGTTGCCAACCTGCACTTTTGCATCCCAAGATAAAAGATATATGCTATTTCCTGAATGTGTTCAAAGGAATAAAGTCATGAAAATTTAACCATGGCAGGAGAAAAGAACTTGTGCTGACTACACTTGTATACTCCCCTATGTGACATCTTATATAATAACAAGGTTTGTTTCTTGTCTGAAAGGCATTGAAAAGAAGCAAGAAGAAAATTTTTGCATTTTTCTGCAGTGAAAAAGTTACAAAATGGGACACCAATCTTGGTAAGATTTTTTTTTTAAATAAGTAATTCTAAGTATATTTCTTCTCAAGTATCTGGGGTTTACTGGATAATACTAAACTCTCAAACAAAAAGGGATAAAGATTTTAGTTGATATAAATAAGCATAGATTCTATGCTTACCTTATAAAATAATAAATGATAATACAAAATAGGAAATATTCCTCACATTGTTCCAGAGAGAATAGTGTTTATTAGTGTTTAGTATATTGAGTCAACTGTGTTTGGTAATCTCTTCATTCTAGAGTTACAGAACTGGATCTTAGATCAGCATTTCAGGAATAATTAAAAAAAAACTGACATGACTTCTTTTAAAAGGACAGGACATAATGCTTAAGTATGTACTGAGTATAGTGAGAGTTATTATTATTTTTTTTAATTTTAGTATTTTATATGAATTGCTGGTATTTTGTCTGGACTCCACGCCCACAAATACCTGGCAACAGCCATGTATACTCCTCCCCACAGTTACCTGGCAACAGTCAGGTAGGTCTGGCCCACTATCAGAGGGGCTGCTTGGGGCTACTTGGCCTCTCCTCCCTCTCTTACTCTCTTTTACTCTCTTGCCTCTCTCTTGCCTCTTTCCCCCTTGCTCCTCCTCTCTCCCCATTCCATACCCCACCTCTCATCTCCAAGTCGCTATGGCCAGCCTCTCCTTCTCTGATTTCTTCTTCTCTCTGCCTTTCTCTGTCTCTGCTACCTTCTTAACTCCCCTCCCCATTCCCTAAATGAACTCTATTTTATACTATACCTTTGTGTGGCTGGTCTCTCATAGAGAAGGGATACCTCAGCATGGGCCTGCCAAGGCTCCCCCTTCCCCAAACACTCAGATGCAGCATATTCTTATAGCTCTTTCTCTTTTTATGATTACAACATGCATGGGTTTTTTTGTTTGTTTGTTTGTTTTTTTGTTTTTTTTTTGCATTATGCCATTATACCACATGTGTGTCTGCAGCCTTCAGAGATTGTCTGAGCCTCCAGGACTGATGGATAGTTATAAGCTTCCATATGAATACTGGGAATTAAACCTGGGTCCAATCATTGCTTTAGCCACTGAGCAAACATCACAGATATGTATTAGTAATTTTATTTAATGATATATATACACATATACATATACATATATACATATACATTCTCAGACATGACTAAAATTTATTTTCATGTATTCAAATAAATGAAATTTTACTAATTTATCCCAAACTGGATTGAAATATAACTATTTCTAAAAACCAGAGGGAATTAAGTGACAATATACTCCTGAACACCTAATCATAGTTTACTCCTGAACACCTAATGATAGTTTATTCACTGACTAAATTATTGTCTTCATTTTTAAAAAAGAAAAATGTCATTGTTGTTTTCTTTCTTTTTCATGTATTCTCTTCTTCTTTAGATTATATTATATCATTTCTCCCATCCCTTTCCTCCCTCCAAAAGCTTCCACTTCTAAAAAGCTTTTGTCAGGCCTGGGTCATGTGATCCCCTTTCAACTTTTATGGGTGATAAAAATCTCTCCTTACCTTATATCATAAAGTAAAATTCTCATTGAAATTGTGGAGTTATCTCTGAGACTGACATTTTGTAGCTAGGGTCATATTTTGCTTTCTCCTTGCAGAATTTCTTTCTTTATGTTGGCTGTTTTGGGCTAGTAAACCTCTCTCCTGTTGTTTGAAAATGTACATTCTAACCCTATGATTCTGACTCTTCTGTTTACATTGTTTCAAACGTAGTATTATAATTATCATTAGGAGATATGGCATATTGGCTTTTTAAACTCTGAATATAATAAAGTGTCCTCTGATGATACACACCTATCTAGCCCTTGACATGTTCATTTATTCTGAATTTAAGTGGAAAACCCAAGACCCATGTTGTTGTCTAAATTTGTCAAATATTTTTCATAACTTCTATACTATATTTTCATAAATGTTTTATATTTGCTAAAAAATGTTTAAATCAGTGCTCTGATTATTTTATTATGGCTATCAAAATTTAAATTTTTACATGTAACTCACATTTTTAGTTTCCACTTTAATGGGCATTACTAATAAAGTATAAGTATGCTTTATGAGATTGAAATTTCTCCTCTTAGCGAATGTATTCCACAAAGTGGCACATATTAAAAACATTATAAAATTAATGTTTTATAACTACAGAAATATTATATAAAACATAGGTTGTTAATGACATTGCTAAGATAGCATAAAACGTAAAACAGATCAAAGATTACTATTAATTCATTCTGAGTCTTTGCAAGGGTGAAACTATTAACATAAGAAAAGGGGATCAAATCCTCCTTTCTGCCTCATCACTTCTGAGGTGCTTTGCTTGCTCCTTTCCTGAAAGTAGCCCACATTTTAATAGAAGCTTCCTTCAGTCATTGACTAGTAAGACCTAAAGTACTTCATAATGGAAACATCTGGTTCTCTTTGTTTCCAACATGATGTGGTATGTTGCCAGCAATTCATCCCTGTATGAGAGTAAGTGGCATCCCATGTGCCACAGATCTCTGTTCTCCTTTAGACAGCAAGATGGTTATGCAAAGGCTGAGAAAATGAAAATGTAGTGCAGTGCCATTGTTGCGAATTTACATTTCCCATCATGAATTTGCAGTGACCCCAATGCGGAACTTTAGCAGTGCCCCATGCTGAGTAAGGCAAATGATTCAGCACTCCTCAGGTCATGAAGAATCCACAGAGGAAGTGCCGTTTGCTGAATTTGTTAAGTAATATGAGTCCCACAATGTCTTTTAGAATATGTTGTACACACTTAGGCCTATGACTCTATATTACATCTTTCCAGGAGAACAATTACTATGCTGGACGTAAAAAATAAAACTGGTTAAAGGATACTGCAGAATGCTCCATTAAAGTTGAAATGCAGCATCTAATGGTTTGTTTTTCTTTGCTTTTGTTTGTTTGCTTTTGTTTTTTGTTTTTAACTTCTCTAATTGCAACCAACCTTGAGACACAGACTGCCAAACCTCTATTTTAAACAGGCATATTTTAAATGCTTATAAACAATAACTTAAGTAACACATTAAGATTTTTTTTAAGTTACTGATTTTTTTCACTTCTGTCTTACATCTAAATCTAACTTTTATTTTCTTTTGATCATGATCGTAATCTTTAATAATATTCTAAAATAAGAACCTGCAGTCATTGCACTTAATTCTCAAGAAGAACATTTGATGTTTATAATGGATTAATAATAAAAAAATCTAGCAAAATGTATTAATTATATTATTTTAGGCAAGCCAGATTCAACCTACCACATATTTCAATCATGTCTCCTCCCAAGAGATGATATTTTGCAATGCTATCACTATATTGGCACAAAAGTACAAATTGGTATTTATGTGACCTTAGCTTATTATGGACCTGTGAAAAATAAATACGTCCCACCTTCCAGTGATTTAAAATACTGCCTTAGTACCTATTTTGTATCAATTAAGACATATATACAAACTAAAATCATACACACACATTAATATTTTTAGCGGAAATGTATCTTGAATTTAATGATCATTATTCCCAAACCTGCTGAGTAATTGTATTAGTAATAGTGTCATCTTAACGGCTTCTTCTTCTTTATGTTTAACTATCAGAGTGAATTAGGAAAGCAATTTTCCTATCATTTCACAAAGGCACTGATTCTGCTCCAGGAATACTTTCAACTCTCTAGTTTAACTGCTGTTATTTCTCACACTAACGCTGCCGAAGACTTCCTAACCAACTTCTGTGACCCATCATTGATACCCTATATGAAGGGGATTGATCAAATGATTGTTATTTATATATCTATGTCTGGTCTTGGTAATTGAAGCCAGTACCTGATAAATATTGGGGCAGTTCTATCTTAATGATTCAATACTCAAAGCCAAATGCGTTTTCACTGAAAAATGTAACAAAAACATTGTGAATATTCCATTATATTACCTTGATTTTTTTCAAAAATAATTTAATTACTTAACAATGATTTATTATTTGCTACAAATTCTAGACTTTACTTCCATGATTTTGCTATATTGTGTACTTCTGCTGTTTAGCTACAAAGGAGAAAACTGTTCAAGGAAAATTCATATCTCTTTATTACTACACAACACCATTTATCTCAAGTTCATAACCTCTAATATGCCTCTTCAAATGTAATTTTAAAAAATTGTAAGATAATAAATTATAATTGATCATCATGCTAAATAAAATATTTGCATTACAAACTAAAGTCAAGCCTCTCAATTGAATGCTTGGATATCAATTCTGCCAAATAATAACAAGGATTTAAAGTTATTGAATATTAATGTGAATCGTCCCAAACTATAGAGGTGTATTCCACACCTGCTAATCTATCTAGGGGCAAACTGTAGTCTAAAGAAATGCTTAGATCAAATATCAAGCTTGGATACAAAAGACTTCATGGGACAATTATTTTCACTTGAATGATAGAGAAGAAAACATCATCTTGAGAAGTTTTACATCACTGACAAGAAATCAGTAACTTTATACTATATTGAGGATGTGAGACTGATAAAATTTGATGATAGATAGAAAGAACAGGAGGAAGAAGACAGTGAGAATAGTTTATTTTGAGTAAGGAAGGAAAAAATAGACTCCTGAGGACAGGCTGGGATAAAATGTTTCAGCAATCTTTGCTCCACTAAAAAGGCCATTAGCTCACTCAGTCGGCTCCTGCTCTTGCATAGCTAAGAGACACTCATGCGGTTATCATAGAGGATATGATTGTTTTCATACAGCTTTGTCAAATGAATATGTAATTCCTTGGGTGGAAGTAAAAACTCAAATGAAGAGAAAAATCAAACCTGGCCACTGTTTCAGATGGGGACTACTACCGCTAAAGTCAATCACAGGATAATGTATTTAATGGCTTCAGTCATCTGATAGGATTAGTTAAAGGGGTGCATTTACTAAAAAGAAAACTTTTCATCTAGCCCATAAGAATCTAATAAGGAAAGTAGCAGACAGCTCTGGGAGACAATATAACATACATTTTTAAAGCTTTTTGGAACGTTGAGTGACATAACAAATTATGTATAGGAAAAACAAAAACAAAACAAAAACTTAACTTAACTGGTAGCATTTGCTATCTTCAATTTTCTAACAAGGGGGAAATGTAGTTATTTTGAAGATGTTTTGACACAGGCCTTTTTACACATCCACCTGAAATACGGAGCATATTTACACGATATGCTGGTGTACTACAAATCATTTGAGCACTAAGCAAAGTCACTATGGTACTGTCTGTTTTGAGATTCCATGCAGTTTTCGGGTTTTGGGGTGAATCATGAATCAGGTCTACAGTTAAAAGAATGTTGACGATTCTACAGTCTCTTGTAAGTTCTTTATTTCATGATCCAGATAAACAGATTTCTTCTTTTGTATATGATAGGTTTAAGAAAAGCATTTGTAACGGGCTAAGATTGTCCCACTTCTTCACTATCAATTTCAATTTTTTTCTTTACTTAATATTTTTATTTGGGAATTCCACATCATGAACTCTAATTCCAATCACATCCTAGTCCTTCCATGTCCAGCCACATCATTATGACCCCACCACCACTAAATAAAACAAACAAACAAACAAAAAAACAAAACAAAACAAGCCATCACTCACGGAGAACTACACTTCAGCATCTCTATTACAATTTTTAAGAGTGCAAGCACTTCACCTACAGGAACCAGAATTCTAGTTGAGTTTCACTTGAAACACATCTACTTGAGGACTCAGTTTTAGAGTATTGAAGGTACTGTAGAAATTGCCAGGATAAGAAGCAATCAATGATAATTCTATTCAACTCTGATGCCTATGAACTTCAACAATGACCAGCATGGCAAGGTATTCCCTAAGGGTACAGTAGTGGCATTAATATCTTAATAGTAACTAAGAGCAGACAAATTGGACTTAGGATCCACTCACAAAAGATAAGTAAAATCATTCCTTCTATAAAAACTGAGAGCATTACCTGAGAATAGTGAGTTCAGGAATCTTAGAGAATATACAGCCAACATTTGACTTTGTTAAATATTTATCCGAATATCAACAAATGAACATAGCTCTCAGCCTCATCAAAGATCCTTCTTTTTTCGACAGATAAGACAACTGGACAGACAAATTTGACTGGTTAAAATGTAGAGATCATGTGATTATTGGTGTCTAGCTCCAATAGGCACAACCTTTGCCTAAAACTCATGGAACTTTGTGGAAAACAGGAAAGAAATATTGTAAGGGTAAGAAGAGCAGAAAGGTTGGTGCACCCCTTTAATTCCAGCATGTGGGAGGCAGAGGCAGGTGGATTTCTTCGTTTGAGGCCAGCCTGGTCTACAGAGTGAGTTCCAGGACAGCCAGTGCTACACAGAGAAACCCTGTCTCAAAAAAACCCCAAAAAACAAAAAACCAAAACAAGAACAGAAAGTAGGCTATGAAATTGTTTCTCTTTGAAGTGATAAGGAAGCTTCAGCAATATAAGGCTGCCTAAACAAGGACAGCATCAATAAACATTTTAACAGGTGAAAGAAATCACATGGGGTTCTATGCCCAATCAAAGAATTATAGACAACTTAGGTATGCTAAGAATGGGAGAATTAGTCTCTCCAGGTGTGAACCTCCTAACTGCTTACTCAATTGCAAGTTGTCAGCCCTGAAATCATACATATATAAGCAATACTAAGCAGACTTATCAGGTTGCATTTATGGATTTACAAACATGTGTATAAATGTGTGTATGTGTAAAACAATAACAAAGTAAAAGAGGAAAAACATTAAAAGAGAGCAAGGGCAGGCATTGTTGATGTTGGAGGGAGGAGAGGAAAGTGAACAAATGGTCTAATTATATTTTACTTCATAAAATAATAATAATAAATAAATGAAAAACTCTGCATTGATAGAAGTGAATACATTCTTGAGTGGCAAAATAAGAGAATATGGCCATTATCTATAGGAATTACACACATCATGGTAAGAGATTATAGCATATTTGTTAAAAATATCTTCTATAGGCCCCAAGCATTCTGCTTTCAAGGCAGTCTTCCATTCTCCCATTACTTCTCTGTCCAACTTCATCAGACCTGAGGATACTGAACCATATAGCCAAAGGATAGCCATCAGAGGCCGGCCACACTGGGACAATCAAGATTAACCCCCTTCCCAATACCTAATCTAACAGGACCAAGAACCAAAGCCAATCAGATGGCTAAAGGCCCTCCAAAGAATACAATCAACAAAAGTCAGGGCATTATGATACATTGAGAGCACAGCTACCCTACTACAGCAAGCCATGTGTACCATGTTGTATATGTAGCCATGTTATACATGTATGCCATGTTACCAAGCTATAACAAAACCAAAGCATAAGGAAATGACCTTAAATCCAAATTTATAAAGATGATAGAAGCCTTTAAAGAGGAAATAAATAAACTACTTAAAGAACGAAATTAAAAAGGAAACAAATAAATGCCTTACACATAAACAGGAAAACACAGATAAACAAGTGAAGGGAATAAATATATTGTGCAATACCTGAAAGTTGATACAGAAGCAATAAAGAAAATATCTGTATTAGTCAGGTATTGTCAGAGCCTCTTAGGAGATAGCTATATGCTTGTCCTTCCTTCCGTCTCTGCTCCATAGTTAATCTCTGGGGAATGCCAGGGCCAATAAGTGGGAGAGGGTGGGGGGACAGGCATTGGGAGGAGGGAGGCAAAAGGGGTTTGTTCTTGTTTTTGTTTGTTTGTTTGTTTGTTTGTTTTGGAGGAGAAAATGGGAAGGGGAAAATGTACATGTAAATAAAGAAAATACAAAAAAATTAAAAAAAAGAAAAGAAAATATACACTGGGGGAATCCTGGAGATGGAAAACTCAAGGAAAAGAGTGGGAACAACAGATACAAGCATCACCAACAGTATATAAGAGATGGAAGAGAGAACATCAAGTCTAGAAGATACAATATAAAAAAAATCAATACATCAGTAAACCTTATTTTAAGTCCTGACACAAATCATCCAGGAAATCTGCTATACCATGAAAAAACCTAACCTAAGCATGATAAGAATGGAGGTTGAAGAGTCCATCTCCAAGGCCCTGAAAATATTCTTGACAAAATCATAGAAGAATAGTTTCCCAACATAAAGAAAGAGATGCCTATAAGCATACAAGAAGCTTATAGAACACCAATTAGAGTGGACCAGAAAATAAAGTCCTCCATGATAATAATCAAAACACAAGATCTATATTACAAAGAGTATTAAAAGCAGCCAGGGAAAAATGGCAAGTAACATATAAAGTCAGACCTATCAGAATTACACCTGACTTTTCAACAGAGACTATAAATCTAGAAGGGCCTGAACAGATATCTTACAACCTCTAAAAACCAACAGATGCCAACCTAGGCTACTATAGCCAGCAAAACGCTAAATCACCTTAGATGGAGAAAACAAGATATTTTAAGGCAAATCAAATTTTAAACAATATCTATCCACAGATCCATTCTTACAGAAAATACTAGAAGAAAAACTCCAACACAATAAGGATAACTACATCAAAGATAACACAGGGAAGAAGTAATTCCATACCAGCAATAGTAAAGAAAGCACACACAAACACTCAAACACTAACACTACCAAGATCAAAATGTCAGGGAATAACAATCACTTGTCATTAACATATCTCAACAGCAATGACTCAATTCCCCAAGGAATTGACACAGGCTAACAGGATGGATTAATAAACTGTATCACAATTCTTCTGCTTATAAGAAACACACCTCAGCAATAAAAAGAGTTATCCAAGGAAACAGTCCCAGATGCAATTCCCATCAAAATTCCTATACAATTCTTTATAGACGTTGAAAGAAGAATTCTCAATTTCATACAGAGAAACAAAAAACCTGGAACAGCTGAAACAATCCTGGGAAAAAAAAACATCCCTAACCTCAACTACTACAGAGCAATAATAATGAAAACTACATGCTATTTGTATAGGATAAATGAAATGGAATTGAAGACCCTGAAATAAATCTGTACACATGTGGACACTTATCTTCAACAAATACTTCAGGTCTAAGTGGTTGTCTCCATGTAAAAGGATCCAAATAAATCCATATCTATCACTCTGCACAAAACTTATATCAAGTGGATCAAAGATCTCAATGTAAAGACAGGTACACAAAATCTAATAAAACAGAATGTGGAGAATAGCCTTGAACTCACTGATACAGGAGACAACTTCCTGACAGAATACCAATGGCTAAGGCTCTAAGATGAATGATTGGTAACTGGGACCTCATGAAACTGCAAAGCTTCTATAGGGCAGAGGAAACTGTCAATAGGACTAAACTGCAACCTACAGATTGGGAAAGGATCTTCGTCAACCCTACATCCAACAGAGGGCTAATATCTAAAGTTTATAAAGAACTTAAGAAGTTAGACGGCAACAACCCAAATAGCCCAATTGAAAATGAGGTTCAGAACTAAACAGAAAATTCCCAACAGAGGAATCTTGAACAACTCTAAGATTCTACCTTACACTAGTCAGAATGACCAAGATCAAGTAATAGCACATGTTGGCAAGGATGTAGATCAAGGAGAAAACTCCTCCATTTCTGGTAGGAGTTAAACTTGCATAATCACTTTGAAAATGAATTTGGGGGTTTCTCAGAATACAGGAAATAGTTTTACCTCAAGCCCCAGCTATACCACTCTTGGATATATACCCAAAATATATATGTTCTTCTATGTTCATTGGGTGTTGATTGTAATAGCCAGAAACTGGAAACAACTTAGATATCCCTCAACTGAAGGATGGATAAAGAAAATGGGTACATTTACACAAAGGAAAATTAATCATCTATGAAAAAAAAAAACAAAGAGATCATGAATGCTGCAGGCAAATGGATGGAACTTAAGAATATCATGCTTGGTGAGAAAATCTTAACCCAAAAGTATATTCATGGTATATGTTAGCCAAAAAACACAGGATTCCCATGCTACATTGCACAGACACAAAGAAGCTAAACAAGGAAATTCCAAGTGAGGATGCTTGAATGGTTGGAGAGAACTAGTGAGAGAGGGGATCTGGAGGGGAATGGATGGGGGATTCAGGAACAGGAGTGGGGAAGAACAGGAGAGATGGCCAGAAAACCATGAGAATGAATGGAAACCTGCAACTTGTGGGGGTGGGGTGTTTGGGGGCATCATGGGGAAGTGCCAAGGACCTGGTATAAAGGAAGCATCCAAGAATCAATGGGGGTGACCTTAGCTGTGACTCACAGCATTGAAGATATGGAACCTGAAGAGGCCATCTCCTCTTTAGGAGGAACAGGAACCTTAGAGGAGCAATAGGTACACCAAGACATCCAAAAAACTTTTAACCCAAGATTTATCTAGCCTACAAGAAATACAAGAATAGTCGATGAAGTGGAGAGACTCGGGGAATGCCCAAGCAATAACCAGCCCAACTTGAGACTCACATGGACAAGCACCAATAGCTGATACTATTAATGATACTCTGTTATGCTTGAAGACAGGAGTCTAGCATAGCTGTCTTCTGAAAGGCTCCCACACAGCAGCTGACTCAAAAGGATGTAGAGACCTACACCAAAACACTGGATGGAGCTTGAGAATTCTTGTGGAAGACTTAGAGGAAGGATTGGGGGTCTCAAAGGGGATAGGAACTACACAGGAAACAAATAGTCTCAACTAATGTGGACCCCTGTGGTTTTCAGAGACTGAATCACCAACCAAGATCATATAATGACTGGGCCTATGCCTGCCACACTAATGTAGTAGATGTGCAGCTATATCTTCATGTGGGTCCCAAACAATTGGGACAGGAGCTATCCCAATAGCTGTTGCCTATATGTGGGATATGTTCTTCTAGCTGGGCTACCTTGGCTGGCTTCAATAGAAGAAGATTCTCCTAGCTCCACAGAGACTTGTACAAGGGTGAAGGGATACCAAAAGGGGCCTCCACCCTCTCAGAGGAGAAAGGGAGGAGTGATGGCGGAAAGACTTTGAGAGACACTGACTGGGAAGAGAAGTAGGGATGAGGATGTAAACAGAATGTTAATTAATTAATTAATATCTTGTATAATGATAGTATATAATGTAAAATGGTAATAGATAAAATGTTTCAAAAGATCACCAAAAATGTTATGAATTTGTTTTAATTATAATAAACCGAGAGCTGGAAAATTATCATAATAAAATGATCTTTGTTCTTAACTATAATATTTCCTATGTTGATTCTATTATAAAGTTTTCCACATCTTCTTAGTATATATATAGGCTCATATATTGATAAGTACAAACCAGACTAATGTGATCTTATTTATTTTAACATTTGGACTTCCAACTTTAAATAATCCCCAAACATTGTTAAATATATTTTCCAAGGGAAAAAATTGGCAATTAAGATTATATTATATATTTTTTTCTTAACAACCATGAAGAGCCTAGAAATTTTTATTCATGGCTAGTTCTTTTATTTAGTATATACATGAAAGACCTTTACCATATGTCAGAAGGAGTGGACAAACAGAACACTTCCAATATGCACTTGAACTGGGCAATGTTGAATTCTGTTTCTAGGCTCCATTGTAAAGAATAAATTAATTTCCTTACAATGTTTTCAGGGAGGGTATATAGTGCTTAAAAATTTCAAATTTTCTTTACTGTAAAATTTTATCCTCAACAGCAAATGAGCAGATTCCTAAGAAATAATTCTTTTGAGAGTAGTAAGTATCAGGGACAGGTCAGCCCAAAATAATACCAGCATGAAATTCACTTGAAACTAAATTGAAAGGAAAAATAGTTTCTACACACACACACACACACACACACACGAGAGAGAGAGAGAGAGAGAGAGAGAGAGAGAGAGAGAGAGAGAGATTGAAGGTTTAAGGAAACCTTCACTTAAATATGACTTGTTATAATTAAAGAATTCTTTAATTTAAAAATTAAAAGGTGAGATAGAAGGGTAAAAATAGAATGGGTGAGTGGGTGGGGAACACCCTCTTAGAGGTAAAGGGGAGTGAGATGGAATGGGGGTTCATGGAAGGGAAACAAGGAAGGAGAATAACATTTGAAATGTAAACAAATGTTTAATAAATTATCAATAAATAAAAATTAAAATTATATAATCCTCAATAAAGAATAACTCATTTTATATTTCATTAATGTATTCTGTTATCTACAATAAAATAGTACAAAAATACAAAATATAAAATAGCTAAATTTACTATCACTATACATTGCCAGTTTGCCTAATAGTTGAATAAAATACATAAACTTCAATTATCTCATGCCAGATAATGATTATCTGAGCTCTAGCTCTGTTTTTAATTTTAGTTTCACCCAGTGTTAATGTTGTCCTGTCTCATTTGTTGTAAAATATTCTGCTGCTTTTCTATTGCTTGCTGAAGTTGTCAGATTCTGTATTTTCCCTGCAGTGTTTCACTCAGGCTTAATGAAAATTAACCTCACAGTCAAAATAAAAATGAAGTTAATGAAAGGAGTGCAGAAGGTAATAACTTTGGAACAAACTGATCCCATCCCGAGGACAATCAGTGTCAAAGCTTTGATCATGGTATTACTTGATGATGCAGCATCATAAACAAGGCTTGAAGCAAAGATATCAGCCCAAGGAACTGTGTCTGAGAGAAATGCAGGTGTGGAGTGTCTTTACCAACCCTCAGACTCTACTCAGAGTCTCTGAAGGTCATGTCTTGTCATCACATTTCAGAGTCTGATATAAAAATAACAGCATTTCATAGGATAAAAGATAAGGCCAAAGCATGCATGGGAATCCAAATACTTTCTGTATAATGCAGAAATCTGACAAGGAAAGCATTTCCATTCTCTTAGAGTAAACCTGGGGTAGATGAGTAAATATGTGAATTCCTCATTAGTGAAACTATTTTGTTAGACATTATAGGTTTCCCATTCTTTTTCATCCTTTCTTCACCTTCTCTGCTTTGCACTTAGGCCTTAGGCTACAACCAATAGCTTTAGGTTTATCATGATCCAATATATGTGCATCCATGAAGTTGATTAACTCAGAGAGCACCTAAGTTTTATAACAGGCTTTGTTTACTAGCCTTTGATATACTTTACTACATTTCTAAGCATGTAAACAAAAAACAATCCACAATTAAAATTTAAGATATAATAATAATAAAAAAAAAAACTTTGGCTAGTAAAGAAAAAAGGAAAATCCACAATTGAAATTTAAGATATAATAATAATAAATGTCACTGTTTAAATTGCAACTTTCCTTTTATCCATCAAAGTTAAGAGGTACATGCTCATATAATATAATTAATAAGAATCTTTTTCTTCTATTTATCATGTGCTCAGAAAAAATGATTTGGGGGAATAAAATAATTTGAAATGATTCAGCATGATTATATACATTGGCTTTCAAAATTCTTATATCTATTAACTGAATGTTATTATTTTTTTATCACAGGCCACTTCAATGTTAATATGTATTTGTTGGCATTCCACACAAAATCTGAATCCTTATTCAGTGAACCTACACGTTAGTCAAGAAGATCGTGTATTTCCAAAATCATTGATGCATACTATTCAACAGCCCTGTAAAAATTCTCGTTATTGTAGTTCTATTACATAATAGAAAACATAATGTTAGTTGTGAATTCTTATCTGGAAAATGATCTGTGCTATGTTCTGTACATGTAATTCCTACATAACACATTTCATCATTAGGTCCATGGGTAGTTTGTGACTCAATCATGGGTAATAAATCTTCACATAATTCTGGTTCCAAAAATGAGTGCAGAATATACACATGACATTATCAGACCCAGTAAGATGTTCTGTGACTTGTATTGAAGTGTCTCAATAGTGGGCATACTTCTTTATCAATATTGTGTGGATTCATGGTAGCCACATTACAAGCACAAAAAGAAAGTCCATCTGAGAATGGAACTAATATTTGAAAATAGTTGAGATTAGAAAATACTATCTGAACAACTAAATCAAGATGGTTGCAAACTCATCCACATGCCAAGGCCAATAAGTGGGAGAGGGTGGGGTGGCAGGCATGGGGAGGGGGGAGGCAACAGGGGTTTGTTCTAGTTGTTTTTGTTTGTTTGTTTTTTTGGAGGGAAAATTGGGAAAGGAGAAATTTACATGTAAATAAAGAAAATATCTAATAAAAAAAATCATAGAAGGCACTATCTAACCTACTAAGTCAAGTGGCTTTTAAGTTCAGCTATGTGGTTCTTGGAAGGTTAGGTTTCTTAAAAAACCATGTATTTATTCATTAATTAAACTACACTGGGTTAAATTTCTTTTATTTTGAAATCAAAATAAACACCGGAAACACAGTGTTATATCAAATTAACTATAAAGACTAAAACTCTAAGAAAGAATATTCAATACTAGATTTGTCTTTCTGTATATTTCTACCTATCTTTCTCATTCTCTATCTATACATTCATCTATCCCTCTTTCTCATAGAACCTAGAGTAGAACCTAGAGCATGCTGGTTTAGTGCACATCTACCCAATAGCTATATTCCAGACCTCTCATAATACAATAAAATTCCCCTTAATTAGTTGGGCAGTAGTGGAAAATGCCTTTAATCCCAGCACTTGGGCGACAGGCAGATTACTGAGTTTGAGGTCAGCTTTGTCTGCAGAGTAAGTTCCAGGACAGCCAGGATTACACAGAGAAACCCTATCTTGAAAAAAACAAACAAAAAATTCCCTTTAATTGAAACTCAATTTTCTAAACTATAGCTGTATTCCATAATTATTTTTCTATTTGTATTTCTCTTTTTATTTGATTTTTCAACATTATACCTTGATCTTGGTTCTTCTCCCACAACTCATCTCATTCTCACTACTGTTTCAACTCCCACCCAATTTTATGGTCCCTCTCTCTCTCTCTCTCTCTCTCTCTCTCTCTCTCTCTCTCTCTCTCTCTCTCTCTCCTTTTCTGCTACACACGCTTACACATTGGTCTAGGAACACATTGAGGTTGAACTTGTTCAGATCTTGAAATGATACCACAGTCTCTGTGAATTTCTATGGCCATTAGTCCTGTCATGTCTGAAAGAGAGTTTTCTTCCACAGAAATTCTTGTGCCTTGAGGGGGAGGGCTTTGATAGTGACATCACATTTAAAATTGGGTACTCTAGTACCTATCACTTTCTGCAGAGCATCAGTAATCGATCTCTACTTGATTTTTCATCTATTCCAAAAAAGTTTCTCTAAAGTGAGTTGAGGAAGACACTGATCTATCAGTATACAAGTATGTCATTACAAGTTATTTTATTGTAATGTTCCTTTAGCATAGTAGTATTCTTATGTTTCTCCTATGACACACGACATATCTAATTACAGGTCCTTGGACTTTCTAGCAGGTTCATGCATAGGTTCCATTTCATGGAGTTGGTCTTAAATACAATTTTAATAATAGTGAGTTACTTCTGTCACATTTGTGTTACTACTACAGCAGTATATCTTGCAGGCAGATCAGAGTTTTGGGCCATGGTGTCTGTAGGTGAAGGATTTTAGTAATTCCTTTTTATCTCCAGTAGCATAGAGAACACCTTCCCGTACCATGAATACTATTCATTTGTGGAGGAGCTTATAGTCACTCACCAGCTCCAGTTCCTCATCATAAATGACATTAAGTGTAGTATCCAACAATAGGGCCTTACCATATAGGTTGTTGAAAGCAGCTCATGACCTTGGCAATAGCTTCCGATGTAATTTTTGGGGAGTTCCATTGGATTCCTTTGGCCAAGGACTCAACAAGATGTAACCCAGTCAAGGAATTGGAGCTTTCACCTGATGACATGATATGTTGTGGCTCAAATTAGATTATTTTAACATGTGTACATATTTTAGGAAGCTTCTAGAGTAGGAGATCTTTAAGAGAATATTTTCCTCCTTTAAAATATGTAATTTTTTATAGGGAAAACCATATATGTTCCAGTTAACTGCATTCTCTTACTATATTCTTCAATAGATTCCATGTAAATACATTGGATAAGAACAAAGATGATGTATCTGTAAAACAAAACTCTGTTAAAGATACTTCTCATCTCTCCTTCTTACATGAGTTGTAATAGTAGCCGAAGAGGAGACAGTTCAAATGTTCAGATATATCTTTTGTTTAATTATTGGATGGATTATTTAGAAATAAATTTTAATTCATTTCCATTTTGGGTAGAAATTATTTTAAATCATGAACACAGCTATTTCAAATGACAGAACTACATGACATGCTGCTTTTCAAGTAATTAAAGAGAGTATAATTATGCATAAAATAATAATAAATACTAACATTTAGATGAAACTTTGTATGACCTTAATCATTATACATACTTTTGCAAATCTTTCTGAGGATTGTTTTGGAGTCATCATTACTCTCTGTGTCATTCACTTCATCTTTTACTATGATTTCTGGGGATCATTATTATCTATGGTAGTCTGTGCTGAGGTATATCTTTCATGATTAGAATCTAAGCTGTTAATTTCATACAAACTATGCTATATCTACAATATTCTATGGAATTTTAAGTATAGTCTTGATCAAATATCTTACATATATTTTTTCACATTATTTCAAACAAATACCTCTTGTTAATTATTATCACTTGAACTTACTTTTCCCCCTATTTGCCATATGGCTAAATTGCTAGAAGCTAGTCTCTCCTTGTATCTGTCTGACTGTCTGTTTGTCAGTCTTTACTAGATGCATATCAACTCCTCTACTTTTAGTTGTGTGACTTTACAATAATTAGAAGAGCTCTTTCTTCATACATAAGTACAGATCTTATTTTAATTGAAAAATAACTTTTCCTTATTTTTATTAAACATCCAGTGCCCTTTATCCTGGGTGAAAATTAAGAGTGCTTTATTTTTATTTAAATGCAGTAAGATCTCTTTCACACAGAATCTTCTGTGTCAGATGAGGTCAGTGATTAAACATTGTCTAAAATAAGAAGACACATTTATATTTTCTTCTTGGTTCTCTATGAAAATTCACTATTCATAGTTCTATTATGGCATCTGTGCTGTTTAAATCTATTAGGGAAAATAAGAGTTTCGAGGTTGATGATCAGCAATTCAGTAAATTACTAAATTCAATTAGATTCATGTGTCAACACCTAATTAAGAAGGTCATCAATTCAACAAGAATCATGTTAGCATCTTCATTGTATTATTAACAACCTCTTGGAGAACTATTCTTGAGTCTGCAGATTTGGCTTGGAATACAAGCTTAGAGAAGAGTACCTAATCCCAGATTAACTTATTAAAACTACGCTTTTATGTAGAACATATTGAATTCAGACATATTTTGTGCACTATTAGAATTTAGGAGTCCTGCAATATCAAAGCAGAACAGAATTGAATTTTAAAACAAGAATCTTGCTTTGAAATACAGTGTTAGTCATAGTCCCCCTAAAACATCATTGTTTCTGGAGGTGCTAGAGTTCTGAAAAACAACACAGAAAAATACAGGATACTGGGTTTGGTTGTTGAAAAACAGAAACAAAAAACAAAAACAAAAACAAATTGATAAAAGAGCCACGCATGCTTTGTTTGCAGGGTATAAATAAATCAATCTTGAATTGACCAGAAAATGTCCTCACTGTTGACTACCTTTCATAGTGCCAGAACTTTCTATTTAGGCCACTGAAAAATAAAAGATATCTCTGGTCTATACATGTTCTGGATCCTGATTGCTACAATACTCACCTGCAAGACAAAATGTGAACACTGGTTGAACAGAGGCATGATTGTTATAAAGTATCCAACCTCTTTCTAATTGGACCTGAGACCTGTCTACAGCAGGGAATTCATAAGTAGTAGTATAAAACTGGGCAAGATCCCATTGGCCCAGGAGGTCTAGGTCCCTATAACAGAACTTTCTTCTTCTGTTTTGCTCAACAGTTCTATTGTCAAACTGCCTGGATTACTTTCAACAATGGTCAGAGAAGCCTGTTTTGTTGTTGTTGTTGTTGTTGTTGTTGTTTGTTTGTTTGTTTGGTTGGTTGGTTGGTTTGTTTTGGTTTTTGCTCCATGATTCTGGTTTAATTTTGTTTTTCTTTTTGCAATTGGTAGCAGTTAATTCAGAGACTAATAAGTGATCAAAAATAATGAGAAAGGATCAAGCTACATAGCAGTAAAGGAGCTAGGAAGAATGTAAGAGTTGAAATATAAAGAAGCGCGATCTGAAACTGTCTTTGGAATATATATATATATATACAAATTCAGCACCTCATTCATCTTGGAAATGTTGTATAAAATTGAGGTAGACCCTAGTTGTAGGACCATGGAAGGCAACCTGATTCCTGGTTGAGCTAAGGTTAGAAACCCCAGTGACCCTAAAGGGACAGCAGGTGTTTTGCCTGGTTCCCAGACACTAGGCTTCTAACATGAGGCTGCAGCCCCCCATAGATTTGAGGCTGTCAGTCAAGTAAGGGCAACACCCCAAGCACCTCCACAAGTAGAGGACATGACCACAGGTTACATAGGCTCAAGCCAGATCTCCATTTCAATGAGGTACTTAAAGACCTGAAGGGCTTAGCCAATTAAGCTTTCCTTCCCAGACACTCCTCTCTGCAAAAAGTATTTAACCTCAGGTTCGTCCTGAGAAGAGGGGTACCGTTTTACTCATTCACTTTCCATCATGACAATAAATGCCTTGAAACCATGGACTGCCTCTTTTCATCAGGATCTACAGTTGGGAGCAATGCAGAAGGCCTTCGGTTAAAGAGCCACTGTCTAATCTCCCGGTAGAAGGCCTCTCAATGCCCCAAGTCAAGGCCACCACCAAGCCAAGCCCAAGCCAGCCACCTACTGACAAGGTAAGGACTTTCCCTGCAAAACCCAGCCAGAGCTCCCCTCTTTTCCCCCCTCAGCCCCTGGCTAGGTCCAGTCAGCGTGCCCCCAACTCTGTTCTGCCGCCCCCCCCCCCAGCTGTACCTGAGTACCCAAGAGCCTGAGAACCAGATGGCCCTGGCCTCATTGCAGGACCTGGGAGCACCAAGCCAGCTCAGACTGTACTTCCCCACGACCGGAGTGAGGTAAGTGCAGTTAAACTTCGCCTGAATCTTGCCTCCCTGAGAGACCTGAGCCCTGTGGCAGAGCAGATGCAGGACCCCAGCAACCCTACACCTAGTCCTCACTTGAAATTTTAAAATAATGTTATCTTAATGTTCTATTGTTATGTCAAGATAAGTTTTGTTATGACCCTAAGTGTTTTGTCATTTAAATCCATATTTAATTTACATGATAAAACTGTTAATGTGGCCTGTATACTTTTCAGAATTCATGTCTTTCAAATATACATGAGACTGGGGAAGTAGCTCAATTGTAAAGTACACATGTAACCTGCACATAGTCCTGGGTTCAATTTTCAATACCAAAACAAAAGAAAATAAAAAAAAATCTAATGTCTAGTGTTGTTGTAAAGAGATTGTTTTTTTTTAAGATAAGCAAACAAAATAATAAATAAAATTAGCAAAGAGAAGATAATTTTCTGCCCATCTCAGCTTTCTCCACTTATAAAATGTTTCCACTTATAAAATTATACATATAGGTAACACACATGCACACACACATACACACACACTCACACATGCACATGATATGACTAGTTAAATAAAATAGATCAAATTTTTGTGCCAAAATTTTAGCACCACAATAAAAGTACAACTGTAATTTCATGATATATTGATTTTGCTCATGAGAGAAAAACTTTTGCTGAAAATAGTCTCTGTAATTACAAGTAATTTGTAGTAAAGTTTAAACACTGTGGGGTAGAATAAAAAAAAATCTCACTCAAGTGATTTAGAATAGTGAGTGACACTGGATGATATTACATGTCTCCCCACAAATCAAAATGCTCTGTTCCTTGACAGGATACAAAATTTTCCAGATTTCAAAGATTATTTTGTGCTAGCATGTCATTCTCCAACATGAATAGATGATAGTTAAGATGTAACTTCACAGTTATTTTGATTAAATTGTATTTGGATTTTGTCATCTCAACTTCAAACACACCATTTTTCATAAGCATTTAATTCGCTTTAACAACGGAGTTGAAAATTCTGGATATATATTAGAAAGAACATTGCAAGCCCAGAAATCAATGCTGATCATGAAATGTACAGGAAGAGCTTCAGCTATGGGCATATACAAATGGAAATTTTCTAATAGACCTGTTAAAAAGAAATTAGCGGAATTAATTTTAAGATGTAAAGAGTTTAATCAAATATGTGACAAATATTATCACTTTACTCTATTGCTAATAAAAGGAATATTACAGGACTGGGGAGGTAGTTCAGTGCATAAGAATGATCGAAGCTCAAGCATAAGGATCTGAGTTCACGACTCAAGAATCCATGTCAAACACTAGGCATGGCTATGAGCATGCAGTTAACATCATTGTGTATTGGAACAGACGTCAGCTGGGGTTGCTGGCTTCAATCATAACTCCAATGCAGTTATAGACCCTGTCTCAAAGAAATAATGCAGGGAACAGTAATACAGTACACTCAGCATCCTCCTCTGATCCCTTCATATGTCCACAATCCATCCGTTAAGCACACACACACTTACTCCACACTCCCACACAATAAATGTGTATACGACTTGAGTAGTTTACTATGTATAGAACTGTAATGGCCCAGGGAGATTCAACCCTGGATTCCTCAAACATGAGCATGGCAGAAGGTGGCTACCTGTCCCCACCTAACCTACAGCAGTAAAGCCGGCTTTCCTACCAACAACACTAATAAGAATATACTACCATGACTTGACTCCTTGTTTGAATTTATTATTTCTTTTCCCCTGAGACCCTACAGCTACTGAATATGTAGAGAAATCATTTTCCAGTATCCCTGCCCTGGCCAATGGTACAAATTGAGGTAGCACACAGATGTTACCCCAGAGACTCTGGCCCTATCCCCAGGGGCATAAATGCATGCTTCTCCTACAATAAACAAACCAGTTCTCCAAAGCTGTTCCCGTACTGTGTTCATTGCCTGTGCACTCTAAGATAGACCCTCCATTATACCTACCCTCACCTAACTAAGCTTTGCTCCCTCCAGTCCAGCCAGGTGGGAAACAGGGCGGATACCTCGAGGGAGAAGCAGACACTGGGTGGCAACTAAGTCTTTGAAACATGGAGGTTATTTCATTTATACCTATAGCATATCTTGATGGGAGCTAGCTTTGATTCAAGCACCCAAGTGCCTGGTGAGATGAGGGTGCCTCCATTGAAGGTATATTGAACTATAGCTTCACATGTAGCACATAACCTTCTGTGAGTCAGGTTTAAAGTACTAAGGAAGCTTATCTTTAAATTACGTTCTCTAATTACTTCAAATATTTCAAGGAAAAATATACTTGATATATTATGAAAATGAAGGAAATATTATTGGAAGTAAACTTGTATTTCATTCCATCTCCATCACCTTTCCTTACATATGCCTACCAGCTATTTAAAATAAATATATAGAATTATTCAAAAGTCCCAAAACACAAAAGGCTAAATGTAACAAGTTAAATGACCATTTTGGGTATCCACCATTTAAAGAGACCCCTGAAATCTTCTTTCATCACCTTTGTGCTTCATCTCCCCTACTGATTTACCTTCTAAGTCTGTTTAATTTTACTTATGCTTCATGTAAATATATGAAAGTGAATTAATTACTTAAATCTATGTGTATTATGATTGATTAGCATGCTACTATAGCATAAGCTACTTGAGAACAGGCATCCTTCACTTACCAAGCACCATCAGTAGTTACCAAATGGAAGCCCACCCAGCCTGTGGGATATGAACAACAAATGTTAATCCATTGAAGTAATAAATATCTTCCCTAAAGTTTAAGCATGTACCTATATCTCTGTGTTATCTGTGTTATGAAAATATTGTTTCAAGTGTCTTTCACTGACGGGGAAGGAGATAGTTCGATGAATAGGGCCTTCAAGACAACTTTGACAAGGTAAATTACATCTGTGGAACCCACATTAAAATTCATTTGCGATACCATATATCACGATAGTAATTGCGGGGAAAACAATAATGTTATCAGTGTAATAGCAGAGGGAGAGAGAGAGAGAGAGAGAGAGAGAGAGAGAGAGAGAGAGAGAGAGAGAGACCTTGCTCCAAAAATAAAGGGGGAAATACTAACTCACCCAAAGTTATCTTTTATACTCCACATGTACTATGTATGGCTCAAATGAGCCCAAATACACACATCAGTGTGTCACTACAAATTAACAACACATTAATGTATTTTTCGAAAAGTAGTTTCACAAAAGAATCATTGTCTTTACAGAATTGGCTATGAAAAGGGCCTCAACTCAAATGGTAGTTTCAGTAAAACTACTCATATCTTCAACAGCAAGCAACCCCAAGACAGAGCATTTTACATTTGTCAACTTGAAATAAGAGAAACGCTTATTCTTTCCCAAAAATCACATCTATAATCCGACTAATGCACTGTTAATCTAGCATAAAATCTTGTTTCTTTCTCCTTATTGAAAATGCCTCTCAAATTTAATTAAAGTCAATACAGAAATTAAGAGCTTAATGAGAGCAAGGACCCTCTGAGTGGGCCCATGCTGTTATTAGCCTGTGATGTTGTAAAAGATAGGATTATGAGTTTATTGTCTGGATAAACAAGAGGAAGGATAAAAAGAGGAGTTGTGAAACACCGCCCGGTGGGAAGGATCTCCGAGTGTAAAACTGTTGCTTTAATCAAGTCAACAGTGAAATTAAGTAAAAAGAAGGGCTTGTAGCACAGCCACCTACGGTTTGTTTAAAATAAAGTGGAAAACCCATGTTAAAGATACTTAAATATGATTGCCATTTAGTGGGACACTAGGTTGGAATCCTAATATAAAAATCTGCTCTCTCTCTTCAGTCTGTGAGACATTAGAACTCAGGCAGGAGATTGACAAATATGTAGTTCATTGCAAACTTCAAAGCACGATATTCCTTAATCAGGCATTGAAATGTTAAGTAAAAGTGAGTAAAGTAGTATGAGTATGCAAATAATCTATGGCTACTAGGGCTGGTGATTTGAGAAAGGAAGAGAGGCTCTGTTGAGAAGATAGTGTCTGCCAGCAATCCAAACTGTCCTGCCTATGTAATGAAGAGAACGTTAGTAGGCCTCATCAGTTTTAGACACTCATCTCTCCTTGAAGTACTCTGGTGTCGACTGAACCACTCTCTTAGTCATCGACCTCAGATTTCTCCATAGCATTTTTAAAATTCAACCCTGTCTCATTGCCTCTGTATTCTGGACTAATGGGCTCTTAAATCGTGGCATTTCTAAGTTATAAGGAGATAATTCCAAAATTTAGAATTCCCAGTACTTGGAAGTCCTCTCCTCTAACATACTTGTTAACCATCCTACCTTAGCCTCAGTCTCCTTTTTCAGCCACGTAAACTAATTCTTTCACATGGCAAACACACCACTTTCTCATTTCAGTTCCTTTTCTTTGCCTATAAGCATCTTTAGCTCGTTACTGATTTCTTTTTTTCTATGTTCAATCCCCTTGGTTCTTCCTTTATCCTTATTATTTCTTACCTTAAATGTACAGTGGTCTAGCTTTTTGTGTGTGTGTGTTTTGTATTGTTTTGGATTGCTTGGAAGCAAGGCTCTGGTGTGTAAATAACCCTGTCATGGCATTTCTTTTCATTGTCTAATAATGAGTGATAAGTAACAAGATAGTGAATTGGCATATGATGAGTCTGTTTAAAAGAATAGGTGGTTGCAATAAGAACAGGTCTAAAATTAACTTCTAAGATAAGTATGTTAAATGTGTACTCCTTTCAAGCACTCTACTCATTGTCCTCATTCCAATCTATGGCCATTACAGTTATTATTATGCTTGCCTAGAAAGCCCATACATACATAATTTGAACAGCTGACAACATGTTGCATCCATATCTTCTGTGTTTCCTCTACAAAAAGCAATCTGTGACAACTGTAGGCCATGGGACTATCATTGTTGTCCCACTCACTATTCCATCTCAAAATCCTGGTTTGGTATTTTGGTAGTAGTGCTGGATGTTTTGTTTTGTTTATTTTTGTTTATTTATTATTTTTGTTTATCTCTTTAACCACAATGCATCTGTAAATTTCTCATTTATTTACTTGTATTTACATTGATTATCATCCCACTGGAAACATGCTCAACCAGCACAAAATATATTCACTTTACTTTCTAACATGTAACACAGACTTTACAAACAATGCAATCAATATGGGTTTCTAAATGCAAAAACAATGAGTGTTTTTATTTATTTTCATTCCAAAGTGTAAAAAAGAATTAATAAATGTACTTTTGACCATCTACTGAGCAGTGACAGGCAGCCTGCTATGAAAACGGCCAGGAACTCAGGCGAGACCAGTACAGAAAGAGCCTATTGCTACAAAGAGCACATTTTAGACACTGCATGTGTATATGGTGGACCATGGAAGAACCTAAGGACTGCATTTGAGAATTGTTAGATAAGAACTTGTTTTTTATATTCTATAGAAATAACAAAGCTTTCCAACAAAGGATTTCATAAATACCCCACCTTATGTAACTCGTACTGTTGAATGATAAATCCCCCACTAATAACTGAAATGAACATTAAACACAAAAAGTTTCAATTGGTTAATGTACTTACTATGAGAAGGTCTTTGTTGGATAATATCCCCAGTGATGATCTCCCTATAAAATGGGGTGGGGGGAGAAAAAGAAACATTTTATCACATGATATTGATATTTATTTAATGGAAAGTATTACCACAATTAAATCTAGGAATTGCCAAAATACATACACAGATAATTTAGGAGCAGGGGAAATGCACAGAGGAGCTTCAGCTGTCAATTGTAATTTCAAATCCTCTGATTTTATAAGTCTCAGTTTCTTCATTTATAAAATTGGGGAAATCGATTGAGTGGGACTCCATTTTTTTGCTTGATTTGAGACAAGAGAAACATAATTTTAACCACTTTAAAAATGAATTATGCTATCCTTCCCCCAGTGTCAACTAAATATATACACACAAAGCATCAAGTTGTGTTTGCTGTAGTTTGTTTTTAAATTGGAATTCGATGCTATTAAGCAATTTGCAAGTGTTTCATTTCAATCTGGAAAAGAATATATTTTCCTTATATTTCAGTATTCTTAGCACAGGCAACTGAGAATGAAAATGAAAAAGGAAGACTAATTTGTCCCACTGAGATTTCAATGTCTCTGAAAGAACCGTGTGCTTGTAGAAAATATTTCTTCATAATTAGTTTTTTTTTTCATTCCTGTTGCTTTTCCAGCATTGCACTTCAAGTTTAGACTACAGACTTACAATTGGTAAAGTAAAGGATTTCCAAAGTCAGAAGGCTACTGTGAGTCACTTTTGGTAAGAAAAGAAAAACAAATGAACTACAGCCAGTATTAGGTTCCAGAAGGGAAATGATGAACACTCTGTGGAATATTTACAGTGTATGGTAAGGATGCTGTAGCATGAGTCCATTAACATTGCAGATCCCACTGACTTATGAAAATGTTCCTGATATCTAAGAGTTTTACAAAAAGTTGCCTAAACTAAATCCCCCAAATATTCCCTTGATAAATAAAAGACTATTTATATTATAGTCTTACAAAAACTTTAAGACATGCAGAGATATTTCATGTTCCAAGTAGTGGGATGTCTGGCATGAAAATGAATGAGCAGAGTAACTGTAAAAACTCCATTAACTAGACCTGATTTTAAATTCCATCACCAATAGAAAATTACTCCAGTTCTCTCAAAGTAATAAAGTCCAGATCTCTCTTGTGTAGTTCAATGCAGGCCAGGGGCAGCTGAAAGTTACAGGAATCTTCATTTAATTTCAACATAAGAGCCAAGCATCCTGAATTACTTTCCAGTGACTAAAAGCATTTAAACAGAAGCTAGATGTTCCCTAGGAGACAATGTAAGGCCTATGTGTCTCCACTATCCCACTTTTTTTTTAGTGGGTACTAGGAAACTGAACTAGTATCGTCTGGTATGCTAGGTTAGTACTATTCTTCACTGAGATACACCTCTAGAAATAACATTTAGGAAAAGGCTATTGCATTAAAGGGTCACTACATTTACTTTCTAGATCTCTCATTGTATAATTCCAGGGGTCCACTACCTTTGTCTAACACAGAAACTCTGGGTTAAGACAGTTTAAACATGAAGCACTGAAGTGTTGAAGCTCTTTTACTACCCACTTTCTCAATAACTCCTGAGGATCTCTCAGCCCGGGCGTCATCCTGACACTCTTCATTGCTCAGGGCTGAAACAGTCTATGTTCTCACAGGACCTGCACACAAGGCTTCAAACACTGATACTCACAATGTAGTATTAATCAATAAGTATTCTTTTAATTGATGTATATAACAAATTGTTTACATGTTAGGTCAGTTTTAGATGCCTATATGATTCTTTAAAAGATTTTTGGAAATAATGCAAAATGTTCCATGATTTAGAGATACAGTGAAATTTATTTCCTTGACAACATCATTGCAAAAGAATGTTGATCCATGTTCTCTGGATTATTGCCATTTCTAAGGAGTCATGTGGAAACCAAAGAGGGGATGGACTAGGGAGTTTATAGAGGGGAAATCAGGAAAAGGGATAACATTTGAAATGTAAACAAAATATCCAATTAAAAACAAAACAAAACAAAGAAAAAGATGTAATTCTTTTGGGATTTGTGTTTTGTATATATTAATGCCTTTATAAATGATACACATTCCTCTACTTATACTAGGAAAACAAGTTACTACTTCTGTAAGTTCCACTCTCACATGCACACAATACATTAAAATCACATCACACACACAAACACACATATATGAGCACACACACATACACTTACACATCTAGGAAATGTTTGCTTTCCCATTTGTCTAAAATATTTATGTTTAGTCTTGAAACCATATAAAAGTCTCATTTTTGAGAACAATTACACATGAACTGATTATCTTTTCTCCCGGTTGTTGGATACAATGTAATGCAATGTGCTATAAGGACAGAGTTATTTTTGCCCAACGTTGCCACACTACCCACGCACATAGCAAAGCTCATCTGATGCATGACAGCCACTCATAAAGCCTTGAGGCACAGTTTTTCAATTTGGCATTTCCACTCCCAGAAGACTCTAGTTTCATCTATACACGTGAAGATTTTACTGGGTCTCTCCCTCCACCAACTCATTTATAAGCCCATTAGATGGTACCAGTCTCAGTGGACCCAGCTAAGTGAAAGTCTGTAAAAAGCAAGAAGAATTAGATCTAAAAATGAAAGTGAGGTCACTGGCTTGCACATTTGCATTGAATAACTACCACAGACTTGAGCACAGCAGTCTGTAACAGAACTTTCCTTAAGGATAGAAGCGTTCCATATTTGCATCATTCAATATAGAAGTCACATGGGACTGAGAACTCAATATAACTAGAGTGATTGATGAACTGAATTTTGAATTTTATTTAATTTTAATACAAACCAGTACATGCAGCTGTGGCATACTGGCTGGAGACAAGACAAGTATACCCTATGTTTCTCATGCTCCTTAACGGTAAGAAATAATAAGTACTTGTCAACACCCAATGTTAAAGAGATAATATGATCTTGTGTACATGAAACATGAAAGATGCCAGTAAACAACTATCAGAGCAGCCAAGTAAGTTCAATATTCTTGCGTGATACATAACAAAACCATCAGTAAATTCTTTAGATGCCAGTGATAAATGACATGGAAAGACAAGACTTAAAAGTAAATCACATTTACAATTACTACCCTGTGTGTACAAATATATAACTAAACGGGAGGAGACCTTTGTAGAGATTATATAAAATGATATTCTTAAATATATGTAAAATATTTACTATTAAGCCTATTCACTCCAATGACATTGTTAAAAC
>JADRCD010109951.1:32500-34598 GCA_019843815.1 Montemys delectorum
ATTATTTGTATTGATTAGCATTATGAAAATCTGTGCATTACAGCAGTGTTAGAGAAACTTGAAAGCCCTAGGTGAAATGGATAATATTGTGGGAAGATATGACTGTCAAAATTGAAACATGAGAAAAATACAAAGTTACACAGTTCTCTTACAATGAGATTGATTACAAATAGAACATCATCGAATGAGGAAAGGTCCTGTCTGAATGGTTTTGTGATGAATTTCAATAAAACTTTTATTCACTTTATTTTATATATCTGGATATTTTGGGTGCATATATGTCTGAGCACCAAAAATCCCAGAATAGTGTATAAAATCCCCAGGAAGTAGACTGGCACACCATTATGAATGGACATTTGGTACTGAGAATTCAACCCAGATCCTCTGCAGGAGCAGACAATATTTTTAATCACTGATCCATTTCTCCAGGACTTTTTTGCAAACTTGTAATAACAATTATTTTTCAAACTTCCAAAAACCAAAAGGAAACTGTTCTGATGGAAGGCCAGCACATCCTACTACCAAACTTAGAGAAGCATTTAACAAATGAATAAGCTACCAACATACAGGTAAATATATATTTAAGAATTCTCAACACAGTGGAAGAAAATTTAATGCAAAAGAAAATTATACAACTCATTTATCATTATCATGTAGGTCTCATCTTAAGAATCACAGCAGGCTACAATATAGGCAAGTCAATTCCTGTGATATACATCATCAACAGATAATAGGTAAGAATCATATAACTATCTCAATAGACGTAGAAAAATGCCTTATAGAAAATTCAACATTTTACCAAGGTAAGAAGAATAGATTTCAATACATCTACTATGTAGAAAGGTGACTAGAGCTAATGAAGACACAGTGTATTTTTGGAATGTTAGAACGGGCCTTAGGTCCTTTTTTATTATACTAGAAACAGTGAGGTAATGTGTTCATTAATTAGCTAGACTTATCTATTCTGTAATGTATATGCAGTTCAAAGCATCATGTTTTACAAGATAAAAACATACAGCCAATTTAAAAGTCACATTACATCTTTGTACATGGAAATAATTGCAAGGAAGGTCATAAAACAGAGTTACATAGAATCCATAAAGCCCTGTGCTTTTGTGGGGGAGAGACGGTGCATGGTCTGATGAGGAAAGTGACCCAAATGCAGTATTAGAGGTAATCTTCTAGTTTTGCTGAACAATCACTGAATGAAGAGATGAATTTCAGAGGAGTCCAAAGAAAAGAACATAAAGATGAAATGAAGAATATGAAGTTGAAAGGAAGAGGACTTTTAAGTCAATTATTTCTCACAGTACATTTACTCTTTTTAAGAACATATACCTGGTAACTGCACCATTATGTATCTTAATTTATCTCTCTTATGCAGTGTAATTTCTCCAGCTATAATTTAAAATTTAATTACGTTCTTAATTAGTCATTTCTGTTCAAGGAGTGATATGCCCCCAGAGTGGCAGAATACAATTAGTCACTCACCAACTTCTTATTGAACATATTACATGTGCTACCTGTTCTTCTTGGCTGAAGAAAGGACTCCTAGGTGGGGCCATATGAAAAATTCAGTGAAGTATGTGTGGAAATTCACCTTGACAGATGGATAAGAAATAAGCAAGATGACATCTGTTAGTCCCATAACTGTTATTCTACAAAATCAGCAGTGGATCACCAGAAACTATTCATTCTTTAATTCTCCAGGAGGCAACAACATCTATTGACCAGCCATGGACTTTATTTATACACTACATCTCAAGGCTATGTGTTAATTTTTTTAGACTGTTTTATGTGGTAAGAGTTTTCTAAATTCATTGCATCCATCAATCTAATATCACCACATTAATTCTTATACAGATTTTGTTCTATAAATACTAGTTCAATTAAGTTTTATCATTTTAGTTGGTCTCTCTTCAATAAGCTAAACTAAATATATGATATGAATTCATGTTAGATTGATATGAGGTTTGCATATACAATTTAATAAAATAACACTTGACAGTATATGTAACTTGAAATAAGAAAGAACAATTCAGGAAAGGAATATTGAAAGTAAAATGCAAAACTAATATATACATATATATATATATAT
>JADRCD010110015.1:0-18700 GCA_019843815.1 Montemys delectorum
TATAGTAGTCAGGGCTGGCATATGTGGTCTCTTAGAGTCTACAGCACATCTGTCAAGGCTCTTCTGGCTTTTAGAGTCTCCTTTGAGAAGTCAGGTGTAATTCTTATAGGTCTGCCGTTATATGTTAATTTGGTCATTTCCCTTGTAATTTTTAATATTATTTCTTTGTTCTGTATGTTTAGTGTTTTGATTATTCTGTGGTGAGGGCCCTTCTTTTTCTAGTCCAATTTGTTTGGTGTTCTGTATACTTTTTGTACCTTTATAGGCATGTCTTTCTTTAGGTTAGAAAATTTTTTTCTCTGATCTTGTTGAAAGTATTTTCATAATATTTTTAATCAATTATTTGGGAATTTTATACAATGCATCCTGATCACATTACTTCCCATTCGTCCTAGGTCCATACTTCCCTGCACCTCCCTCCAAATATACCCCACTAATCTAATTTGTGTTGCCCATTTACACAGTGGAGCCCTATCAAACTCCCATTGGCCAGCACCTTAAAGAAAACTGAGCTCCACCCCCCACATACCATGTCAGAAGTCATCAACTGTTAAGAGCTACATGTCATCATCTTTATCATAATTTTAAAGAAATTTCTTCAATAATTTCTGCCTGGGCTGTTTTTTGGGGTGTCTGTGTGTGAGGCGGGATAGGTTGTCACAGAAGCCTTCAGTGTCTTGCATTCTCAGTTATGAGTCTCCAGTCATATCACTGCAAAAGAAGCCTCCTTACCCTTTGCAGCTAGTAGCAGCATGGATCCTGTACTTCTACATGTTTTCTCGTGGAAGCATGGATTGTAGACATCAACATAGTTTCTGAAAACATCTTGGATCACAGACATCAACCTAATCTTCAGAGGCAGCACAGACCACTGACATCAGCATGGTTTTCTGTGGTAGCACAGGTCATGGACATTAACCTGATCTCTGGCAACACAACCAGACATCAACATGGATTCCAACTGTAGCATAAACCTTGGAAATACATCAACATGGCCTCTGTCCCCAGCGTGGGTCATGGTTTGTTTTTTCATAGCATCCCAGGTTTCCTGCATGTTTTGTGTCAGAGTTGTTTTTTTAGATTTAACATTTTCTTTGACTCATGTATCCTATGTGGGTCATATTTTTTTAAACCTTATTTAGGGTTCCTAAACATGTCATTGTCTCTTCTAATCCACTGACTAGAAGCAAAGGCAAAAGAATATTTAATAAGAAAAGGGTGTTGTGGACACCCTGTTCAGAAGTAATTTTTTGGGGTGATTCTGTTCTTTGTTGTCAAGATACCAGCCGTCTAGTTCATTAGCAAACATCAACCATGAATCAGTAGTGGTGGCATAATCCAGAAGAAACAGCAGGCTCTGCTGAATTGGCATGAGTCAGCCTAAGTGGCTAGAATCATCTGGAATACAACCAGATGTTCTCTGTCATGTTTCTCTCTAGAAAGTGAAGACCAGAGAAGACCAGTAAATCATTGCATGGTGAAGCAATGCAAGAACCTTTTCTCAATGTTCATGGGGTTCCACTTATACTCTTTGTAAACACTATACACTCTCTCAAGTGTCTGTTTTCAGCAAAACATCATATGTCCTCTCACAGAACAACTTTCAGAAACATTACTTGGCATGAGTGAGTTGTTAAGTAAAGCAGAAATTTCCACTTCAGTATGCTTTTATTCTATTCCATCTTCAATATCTGAGTTTCTTTCTTTCATCTCTTGTATTCTTTTGTCATTTCTGTTCAAATTCCTAAAATTTTCATTTCTACAAATTCCCTCAGTTTGTATTTTCTTTATTGATTTTACTTCCATTTTCAAGTCTCGAATAATTTTATTCATTTCCTCCATTTTTTGTTTATGCTTTTCTGGCTTTCTTTGGTGGGACCTATTAATCTCCTCATACTGTTTTTCTGTGTTTTCCTGATTTTCTAAAAGGGATTTATTATTTTTTCTTTAAAGATCACTATAATTTTCATATAATTTGTTTCAAGACCTCTTTTTCTTGTGCTTCAGCTGTGTTGGGATATTGAGAGCCTGCTATGGTAGAATATGTGGCCTGTAGTGGAGACACATTGCCACGCTTTGCTGTTTGGGAATGTTTTCATAATGGTGTGAAGGCATTTATGTTTGATCCTGTTTTAGGTCTAGGTGTTGGCTGATTTCTGGATTTGTCTTCATTGAGTGTGTATTTTCTTATATGCCTCTGCTTTTTGTTTCCTGTCTGGATTTTGGAGAGTTTAATGGCTATGTATTGTCAGTTCTCCTGGACTGCTCAGTTGGTGTGGTTACAGGTGATGTTGGAGGCTGGGAATACTGGGATGAGTCGGGGGATGGGGGAGGAAGGTTGGAGGAGAAGGTCTTTGTGATTCATTAGGGTTGGGGTCAAAGAGGAAAAGGACCTCACAGCAGATTTCCTGCTATAGAAATGAGGAGGAAAATGGGTGGATTGAATCCTAGGAGAAGTAGGAAATGTATGGGCTTGCTTTCATCCTACTTATTATCCTGGGAGGAGCTGTCCTTGAGTTATTTGGGGTTGACTTCTAGAGTTCAGGTCTGAGACAAAGCAACAAGCTGGGGGAGGATTGTTAGAAGAGGAATCTGTCAGATCCATGGAGTTGGAAAAAGGGAAGTGGGAGAGGCTGCCATGTATGATTTTGTTACAGAGCTCGGGAGGAGAGTAGGGCATAAATTGGGACTATGGGGACAGAGAGAAGCTCTGTAAAGAATCCTACCTGGTTTTCTGGCAGAAGTGGCTGTAAGTTAGCAAGGGAAGCCTGCAGGAGGTGGGGGCTCAGATACAGCAATAAGTGAAGGGACATAAGTTAGAAGGGGAAGATCTATAGGAACCACAAGAGATGGGATCAGGAATGGGTCAGTGAAAGTTGCCAAGGGTGTTCTGCTGAAGATCTGGAGATGAGACTGGGGCTGTGGATCTAGGGGAACAGAGAGAGAAGAGGTCTCTGGGCAGCCTATGTAGTTTTCTGGCCTCACTAACTTAATACTTATTTTGTCTCCAGTATCTTACAGAGAAACATAATGTATGTAGTTTTAGTTTGTCAGATAATTAAATATACAGCATTATTCACAATTATTAGTATTGTGATTATTGTTCGTAAGTATAGAATGTGTGTAGGTGTGGGCTTGTGTGCTATAGGTTTTAAAGATGCAGTTTTAGAAGTTTAGGAGTTTTAATGATTTGCTGGAATTTTTTCCCTTTATTTCTCTTCTATTTAAATAGACATTTTGCCTCATGCATGTCTGTGCACTACTTGTATGCAGTGACCAGAAGAGGACATTGTGTTCCTTGGGATAGTTGTGAACTCCCACATGGATCCTGGGAATCTAACTCAGGTCCTCTGGAAGAACAGGTAGTATTGTTAAGTGTTGAGCCTTTTGTCTAATCCCATTTGTTGGGATTTTTAATCACATTACAGGTTGGTATGGTTCATGTATGGGTTTTTAAGTCTACTGGCTTGTTTAATGGTTAATAACAAATTTATTATTGAAATTATTGGTTTCATAGATTATCTGATTCCATGACTTCCCTTTGAATTTAAAAAGAGTTTGTCTTAGGTTTTACTGCTGTGAACACACATCATGATCATGCTGGTTCTCATAAGGACAACATTTAATTGGGGCTAGCTTGCAGGTTCAGAGGTTCAGTCCATTATCATGCAGGCAGGAGCATGGCAGCATTTAGGCAGTCATGTTGCAGGAGGAGCTGAGAGTTTTACATCTTTATCTGACCGCTCCTAGAGAGGACTAGATTCCTGATATGTAGGAAGAGGATATTCAAGTCCACGTCCACAGTGATTGACCTACCCTAACAAGGTTACACCTCCTAACAGTGCCAAATGTATACAAACCATCACAGAGATCCATGAGCTTGTAAACTCTCATTTTTGTTTTAGTTGCTTGGTTCAGACTTTTTAGAGAACAAGTTCAATTCAAAATCAATTCCATTTTAGAGGAACATTCTACAGCAAGAGCAAAAGGGAATCTGAGGATTATTCTATTGACTTATGCAAATATACAAGATCGTGTTAAAAGGATATGGCTGACAGCTTCATAAGAATTATAAAACATTTGTAGACCATCCACTTGGTTCCTGAATATATTGGGTGGTGATCAGGGGAAGGGAGGAGGGAACAGGGGTTTGTTTTAGTTTTTGTTTATTTTATTTTACTTTATTTTATTTTTTGGAGGGGAACCTGGGAAAGGAGATATTATAAATAAAGAAAACATCTAATATATATATGTATATATATATACATAAAAGTTTTGTGTTTAGGTGGCTTACTATGTAGCAGAAGATGCACACATGCTAGGCGGCGGTGGCACACACCTTTAATCCCTGTACTTGGGAGGCAGAGGCAGGCAGATTTCTGTATTTGAGGCCAGCCTGGTCTACAGAGTGAGTTCCAGGACAGCCAAGGATACACAGAGAAACCCTGTCTCAAAAAAAAAAAAGATGTACATATGACTTTTAGAATTTAATATGGCCAGGAACACAATAAATTTAGCCCAACGTTTACTTAAGACACAAAAGTACTAGTCACCATATTTCAGGACCTTAATCTAAGAGGAACCTTGAAGCTGTCAGCTGGCTTCTTACATTTATGACATTGAGGTAAACACACAACAAACAAGGTAAAACTCAACATATAAGAAACATCATAGTCCCTTGTTCTTAACCAATGCCCTGACCAGTAAGAACTCATGTGTTGTATTTTGGGCCTAGCATAATTTGGATATGCTTTTGGTCTAGTATTTATTTCTATTCTCTCTAAGCTTAGCATGTCATGGCCACATTGGCTCCGTGTTGGTTCCCAGCATGACAGTTTCTGCTGATTAGTATTTTCATGGATTGCATGAAATGCCTAACATGTTCCTTAGGAAGCTATGTGTAGCAGTTACTTCTTAACTTCATTTTCTACGTTTGGCAGAGGTCACCTCCTCAACATGCTCTGTGTAAATAGCAATGCCTTCTAAGATCCTGAGTTTAAAACTTTTGTAGTTTAATTAATAGTTCCAGTGTATTAATAGATAATAAATAATGTCACATTATACTTAACACCTTACTTAAAATAGCTTCTAACTTTTAGTAGAAAGGAAATGAAATATAATTAAGTAATCAAATAGAAATATCATTTTGTTGTCTTAGACCTAGTGTCTTAAATGAAAGAGAACTGGAAAGATATGTAGTGAAAGTTCTAGTCTGGCTTCCAGATATGGATCTTAATTTAATACTTGAACTTTTACTCACACATTTCATTTGTTATCAGGTACAGATGTATACACTTCTAAATCTTTCAAATAGTGACAGTAATAAATTCTGTTTTGTTCTGGCATAATTTTTTTGTATATCACCTTATTTTTTTATACACCTTTTCCATTGTCTTAATCTTCCTGCAGCAGATGAGAGCAGGTATAAGAGCCCACAGCTGGACATTTAGCCAGAGTTTACATTGAAATTCATCATGGGCTCTCTCTACTTGCACATTTGGGAATCTTGCAGAAGAGGGATAGAAAAATTGTAGGAGTCAAAGGGAATAGAATACACCAGAACATGGCCCATTGAATCAACTAAGAAGGGCTCATATAGGCTCACAGAGATGTAAGTAACTATAACAAGCACAGGGCCTACATGGGTCTACACTAGGCCCTCTGCATATATGTTATGGCTGTGAGCTTGCTGGAGTTTTTGGGGAGGGCGTTTGATAACACTGGGAGTCAGTGTGTCTATAAATGCTTTGCTTGTTTTGGGGGGTTTTCCCCTCCTATTTGGTTGTCTTGTCCAGCCTCAATATGAGGGCTTTTTCTTTGTCTCATTCTATTTTGTTTTGTTTGTCTCTTGTCTCTTGGAGATCTGCCCTTTATAGCATGGAAATAAAAGTGGGGGTGGATATGAGTGAAAGTGGAGCCACGTTTTGTATGTAAAGTAAGTGGGCATCTCTTTGTCTGTCTGTCTCTCTCATATGTGTGTGTATATATATATATATATATATATATATATATATATATATATATATGTATTCATTCATTCATCCATGTACCCTTCAGTCTATTTATCCACATATCTTTCCAGAAGAGAATGGGGAAAGTCTGGCAGTGAATAAAGTATAATTAAGAAATTTATGCTATTATAAAGGATATTTCTTATTAATTCTGACATAAAGCAAAAACATTCCTAGGACTTGTATAACTAGATAGTTTCTACATGATGCTGTTTTGAGAAATAAAAAATAAAACAACAGCATAGCTACTTGCTTTTAAGAAATGTTTGTATTTAACTCTTTGTTTTTTAAGATTATATACAAATGCACTCATTGTGTATGTGGTTTTACATATCTAAGTAAATTTAAATGTATCTATGTGGGTAACTGCCTTAATCTGGGGGACTCATATGGTGGAAGTATAGAACTCACTCCTTCAGGCTGTCCTCTGACCCATACACAGATGTGGTACATGCGCATGCCTGTGCACTCACATGATAACAACAACAATGAAGATGTAATTAGACATGCTGAGCATCAACACAACCTAAAACTTTCCCTTGAAGGCCTGACAGCATGGCTAGAAGCAGAATGCTTTAATAGCAAGTATAAGGAATAAGTTCCCATCCACGAAAACTATCACACCCTTTTCTCATTGTCGCCGACTATCTTCATATCGGAGCAGCCACTGCTCTGTTTCCTTTAGTGTATCTAGGGTCCTTATTCTGTATAGTACAAAACTCTGTGCAATTTTCTAGAAAGGGAATCATATAGTAGTACATCCACTAGTCTGGACTAAGTGCAAAATTTTATAGTACTTTTGAGATGATTATTGCTTTCCTTACACTACCCAACTGATTAGAATCTTCAGAGAGTTGCTAAAGTGGTAACAATTCCCTTTGCCATGTTTGAAATATTAGTAGTAAATAATGGCTTCCTTAGCCATTAAGAGTGACATGTCACTTATGATTTTGATAGCTGCCTGTTTTCAAGCAAAGAAGTTCAACTCCTTTCTGTTTACTCAGAAAAGAAATTTAATGTGAATTCTGAGGCTGTTAAAACACCTTTATACAACCTATCAGGGTAATAATTTTCAGCTCAGTTGGCTAATATGATATTAGACTGACTCAGATTCTTAGATTATTCATAGGCAGTGACAGTGTTCTGTCGACATGTGTACCATCAGAACTTTGAAAAATAACTTTAGACACATTGGTATGTGTGTGTGCATGTGTGTGTGCATGTGTGTGTGCATGTGTGTGTGTGTGCATGCACATGGGGACATGCATGTACCCATGTTTATATAGTAATGCATTTATGTAGTAAAATTACACTGTAGTTTTAATTTGTTTCTAGTTGGTTTAAAAGCATCATAATATTTTAAAAGGCTATGCTGTTTCTTCATCTTTTATGAGTTCCCTGTTGAGTCTAACATCTTTAAAATTGGATTGTCTTTATTAAACTTGTAGGAGTTAATTGTGTATTCTGGACAGTTGTCTTGTTTGATGCATGGATTACAATGCATACTCCCAGTTCATGGCTTTAGTTGTAATTTTGTTAATGGTGATTTGAATTAATATATGCCTTTAAACTTCATGAAGTATAAGCTATCAGTTGCTTTTCCAATTATAAAGACTGATTCTGTATGTTTCTTAGAAAGAGTTTAGGTTTGTCAAAGTTATAATTTTTCTTATACATTTCTTTTTAAATGTTTTAAGGTTCTACCCTTTTCATTTTAGTCAATGAGCTGTTTCAAATAAATTTCTTGTGTTCTGTAGAAAGTATGGTTTAGTCCTGCTTTAATTCATCTATCACACTCTTTTTGACTCAACAGTTGTGATATTATTTGGTAATATATGTTGTTGATCTATACATTTTGTCTTTCACCAACAAAACACTTTCTTGGCTATTGTAGTAATTGTAACAAGTCTTAAGTCAATAGTGGTAGTTCTCAGATTTTGTATTTTTTAAAAAATCTGCTCTATTTTAGGTCCTTGATATACACATAGCTTTTGAACAACCTGCAAAGGGCTCTTCCGATTTCTGCTGGGGTTAAGTTCATTCTCAGCTTTAGAGGATTTATGTGTTTATACTGAAAAGTTTCTAATCTCTGTACATATTTTTAATGGTTCATTCATATTAATCTGAATATTTATTTGATGATTTTAGTATAGAAATCATATATTCTTCTATAACTGTCATCATCATTGAACCAGTATTCAATTTATTGAGTATTTTATGCACGTCCTTTACAAACATTATGTATTGCAATTCTCTCAACAATCTTAATAAATAAGAGATGATACTATTTTCATTTTGCATATTAGTAAATAGTGGTTTAAAGAGGTTAAATAACTTATCTTCAAAAACAATGTAGATATCACTTCAAGGTAAAAGCTCAGAAAAAAAGTATTCTAAGCAAATGGACATACCTGCATAGATATTTTGATTTCTGATAAAATAGACTTCAAATGAAAACTAATCAGAAGAGATAGGGAAGGATAGTATATGTTCACCAAAGGAAGAATTCACCAAGAGAATATTGCAGTTCTTAGCATGTATGGACCAAATGCAAGAATGTCCAAGTCCATAAAAGAAATACTACTAGAGCTGAATTCACATATTGACTCACTCAAAGTAACAGTGTTAGACTTGACTACATCATTCTTTTGTGAATAGACATGACATCCAGACAAAAACTAAATATAGAAATGCTGGAGCTAACAGATATCTTAAAGCAAATGAATCTGACAGATATTTAAAGGACATTTCACTAAAACAAAAATATGAATATATGTTCTTAGAAGCTCACTCTGAAAAGCTTTCCAACTGACCACATACTTGCACACAAGGAAGTCTCAACAGATACAAGAAAATAGACATTACACCATGTATTTCATATGACTACCATGGATTAAAGCTGAATAGCAACAGCAGCAGAAACAACAGAGAGCTTTCAAACTCATAGAAACTGAACAGTTCACTACTGAATGAATAGTAGGTCAAGACAAAAATTAAGAGGGAAATCAAAGACTTTCAAGAGTTGAATGAAAGTGAAAGCATAGCACACTCTAACTTATGAGACATGAGGAAGGCTCTCCTAAGAAGGAGGTGCTGAGCACTAAGGGCACCCATAAATAAAATAAAGAAAATACATAAAATAAAATAAATAACATTGGCAGATTCCATGTAGTAACAACAGTATACTTGAAAGCAGTAGAACAAAAAGAAGAAATTATTCCAAAAGGAGTAGATGGCAAGAAATAATCAAATTCAGAGCCATAATCGATGAATTAAAAACAAACAAATAAAAAAATAGAAAGAAATCAATGAAAAAAGAGCTGGCACTTAGATAAAGCCTCCTCATATATTTATCTTGGGCATTGTATCTTGGGCAACGTAAGTTCTATCATTTCAGCTTCCTGGTTCAGGATATTTTATTATAGAAACACTAGCAAACTTATTATGGCTTAAAATTCTTAAGCACTTCTTCGCTATAACAGTCAAATTAATAAATTCCTGGCATTAGACTAGGCCTGTAACAATCTGGACATGAATATACACAATAATTTTAATAGTCATTTTAGTTTGCTATTTTTTTTGAGATATTGTCTTACTATGTAGCCCAGAGTAGGGTCAAATTTGAAATACATCTGTACAAGACTCATTTTATTCATGCTTTACATGCCTGGCTAGCTTGAAAGTATTTCATGCCTGGTAAATTGGATATGTCTATGTTTAAACAGAACATTCAGAATAAATAACAGCAGCACAGATATTGTAAAGTCGAAGTGAAAACATAGTCTAGTCAGCTTTACTCTCTGTGTTCTCTTACCTTTCTTTCGAGGGGATATATTTTAGGGGGATATTGGGGAAATTGTTCAACGTCTATATTCTCTCACCAGTAGGACCATTAGGAAGGTATAAAGCTGAACATCTTTTCTGGGCAAAAGGTGAGCTTTACTGATGTACCTACAACATGAGCACCTATAAGAATACTCTTTCAATTAATGAATCTTACTATGGCTTTATTTTTTCACGTATGTTAAAGGACTACCTTTACCAGCTCTGGAATCCTAGGATTACAAACTATTTTCTTTCCGCACGAGGAAATTATGATATATATATATAAATCAGGAAAGGTCATAAACAGCTTTTTCTGGTAGTGGAACAAATACTTTGTTTTTTTTCAATTAGGTATTATATAGGCATGTTTCATTAAACTGACATATATTTGTGATTAGGTAAATATTTTTGTGGAAAACAGTAAAGATACATGCACTTTAGAGACATTGAAGTGGTAGTAACTGATAATTAGCTTGCGCTAATGGAAGTTAAGCAATTCCTCACACTAATTTTCTAACAAGATGGAAAACTTCTATAAACATAAACAAAAGCACACACACACACACACACACACACACTTTTATAGATAAGTATATTTTCAGAGAGAAAGTAGATGGGAAGCTTTTTATCACTTAATTGTTTATTAACACAGGACTCACTGGTTATTAAAAACAAATTCACACCTGTTTCATTTTGAGAGAAGTAATTTGAAAAGCTGGCTATGAAGTAAAGCATCTAAGAGAGAGAAGTGGTTTAGTGTCTTTATTTTGACAACTTTGGAGTTCTGAGTCACCATAAGAATTGATGTTGGACTGTGACATGTAAGTTAAGTACCCCCTCCCCACCCAGACTGCTTCTGGCCATGGCTTTATCCCAGCACCAAAAACCTAACCAGAACAATTTTGAATTGTGGGAGCATCACAGTGATAAGAAAGTTTTTTGTTTATTTGATTTTTTTTTTGTTTTGTGTTGCAAGATGTAAGGAAGAGTTTTATTAAGGCATATGATGAAAGTTTGAGTTTAACCCTGGGTAGCTTACCTGCAGGATGATAATGATAAACTCTGCAGCTTTGAATAATGGATTATAAATTTTAGAGCAATCTCCTCCCTTGCGTTTCTTCTCTATTTTTTTAAAGCTATGATAAAGCTGCTTGAAATAATATCCAGAGGTGGATGTTGAGGAAAAATTTTGTAAAACATCAAATGACATCAGAGTTTCCCTCTGTTGAAACACTGGAAGGGATTTTTATATATTTATTTATTTGCTATTATGTCCTTATTCATGGTAGTAGAAAGGGAGCTCGATTAAATGGAGTTTCTTAAATACTGAGAAGAACAGACAACTTCAAGTTTCTGTGTAAGCTTGCTAGGATTAGTTCGTTCACAGTTCAGCAAGTGGTCAGAACTTAAAAGGAAAGTTAAGTTGGATTATTTAGCATAGAGCTACTGGGAGGTAATCTTTTAAGAGTACGAAATAGGAACGTCTTATCATTTTACTCAGAGGTGCTGCAAATACATTTTGTCCTTGTTATGGAGATAGAGTATGAAAGAAAAGCTCTGGGAAAAAAAGAACATTGAACTTTCAGAATAAAATATCAACATTTTCTTCTACTGTCCCACCATTGATACCCCTATACCCGCAACTGTCACTCATTACTTTTTGATTTGTGTAACTAAGCCACAGTCAGGTGAAGGTGAGAAGTTACGTTGAAAGGTTCCCTCACATATGAAGAAAACTGAAAGGAACAGGCATAGGACGTAAGATTGGTAATGCTGAGGGGAACACAGAGGGGTCCTGATGTGTTCTGTCAAGTAAGCATTCCGGCTCAAACCTCTACTCTCTAAAGCTGATTTATCTCATGCAAGGCTCATGCAAGTCTTAAGAGGACTATTGTGCTTTGTGCCTGTGTCTGATAAGTGCATGGAGGCAGCTCTTAAAGTGCTCCCTGACTCTGAGGACTGAATAGATGTAGCAGGCATAGACTCAATAGATGAAAATGGGAATTTTCCCTAGACACATGTTCAGTGCAGGATTGGCATGGTTTATGTTGGCTACTGTGGTTTTTAGACCAGTATGATGTGCCATACTCATTGCTGCTACCTTTCTCTGGAAGTAACCTTATAAAAACAGACTGTTTCCTAAGTCCCCTGGAGATGAAGAAGTTCTAATGGTTTGGCACATGAAGAGGTTTTGGGTTGATATTATTTGGGGTGGGGGTTATGTGTATGTGTGTGCATGTGTATGAACATGGTTGTTAATGTGCTTGGGGGCTGTAGGTCCCAGACCATCTTGGTTGCTCTTGATGTGGCTCACCTTGATTTTATGGCAAGGACTCTCCTTGGCCTGGAGTTAACTGAATAGCTAAGGCAGGTTGGCCAGCCTATTTCTCTGCCTTCTCAACATTGAGACTAAAGCTAAGCTTCTAAAACCACAAACAAACAAACAACAAAACAAAACAAAACATGGCTTCTGGGATACCACACTATCCTTCTGGCCTGATATTTGTTCTTTAGTGGTCTGTGTTTTTGTTCACCATGCCTAGCTCCCTTGGGTAGAATTGATCTCATAGTATATTTTTAAAATTTAATTTAAGTTCTTTCAAAAAGTTTATTCACTTCACATCCTACTCATTGCCCCACTCCTTGGTTACGCCCTCCTACAATCCTTTCCCCATCCCCCACTCTCCTTCTCTTCTCACCAGGTGGGTCCCCCACCCCCAGCTATACTCCCACCTTGACACTTTAAGTCTCTGCAAGGCTAAGTTCTTCCTCTTCCACTGAGGCCAGACAAGGCAGTCCAGCTAGAAGAACTTATCTTAGAGATAGGCAACAGCTTTTGGCATAGTCCCTGCTCCAGTTATTCAGGAACCACATGAAGACCAAGCTGCATATCTACTACATATGTGTGGGGAGGCCTAGGTCCAGATCATGTATGTTCTTTGGTTGGTGGTTCAGACTCAGAGTGCCCAAAGGGTCCAGGTTTGTTGACTCTTTTGGTCTTCCTGTGGAGTTCCTATCTCCTTCAGGGCCTACAATCCTTCCTCCTATTCCTCTATTAGAGGCCCCAAGCTCCATCCCCTGTTTGGCTGTGGTTGTCTGTATCTGTCTGAATCAGTAGCTGGGTGGAGCCTTTTGGAAGACAACATGCTCCTGTCTGAAAGCATAATAGAATATCATTAATAGTGTTAAGGATTGGTGCTTGCCCATAGGATAGGTCTCAAGTTGGGATGCTTATTGGTTGGCTAGTCTCTCATTCTCAGCTCCATTCCCTGTGCCTGCATTTCTTGTAGACAGGATAAATTCAGGGTTGAAAGTTTTGTGGGTGGGTTGATGTCTCTATCACTCTACTGGGGTTCCCGGCCTCTTCTGGTTCCATGTCCCTAATGTGAGTCACAGCTAATGTCACCCACATTGATTCTTGGGCTCCTCCCTTATCCTAGGTCTCAGTCTTGTCCTAGAGATGCCCCCCACTTCCTCATCCCTGTCAGTTGCAGATTTCCATCCCTGTTATATCGCTATGCTGGATCCCTACTTTGCCTCTCTACACTGAATCGTTACTCTGCATCCCTACAGTGAATTCCTACACTGTATCCCTACGCTGTATCCCTATGCTGTATCCCTATGCTGCATCCCTATGATACATTACTATGCTGTATCCTTACTCTGCCTCTCGACACTGAATCCCTATTCTGCATTCCTACATATTCTACATCTAAGCACTACATTTATACCTATGATTGAAATGTAAGTTATTCCTCATTTTCAAGGTAAAAAATTTCCAGTTGTGTTATTTCTTTTTCACTCACTTTCTGATGTGCAAATTCCATATTTGAAACCATCCATGATTTCAAGTTTAACTACAGAGCAATAATGATAAAAACTACATGGTACTGGTACAGAGACAGACATATTGATCAATGGAATAGAATTGAAGACCCAGAAATAAAACCACAAATGTACAGTCATTTGATCTTTGACAAAGACACCAAAAAAAAAAAAATACAATAGAAGAAAGTATCTTCAATAAATGGTGCTGGTCTAACTGGCTGTCTGTAGGTAGAAGAATGTAAATAGACCCATATTTGTCACCTTGTACAAAACTCAAGTCCAAGTGGACCACGGACCTCAACATAAAACCAGATACACTAAATCTAATAGAAGAGAAAATAGGAAAGAGTCTTGAACTCATTGGCACTGGAGGAAATTTCCTAAACAGAGTTCCAATGGCTCATGCTCTAAGATCAAGAATTGATAAATCAGACTTCATGAAACTGGAAAGCTTCTGTAAGGCAAAGGGCATAGTCAATAAGACATATCAGCAACCTACAGATTGGGAAAAACTCTTCACTAACCCTACATCTGATAGAGGGCTAATATCCAAAATATATAAAGAACTCAAGAAGTTAATCACCAAAAACCCAAACAACCCAATCGAAAAATGTGGTATAAAACTAAACTGAGAATACACAACTAAGGAATCTCAAATGGCTGAGAATTACCTAAAGAAATGTTCAAAGTCCTTAGTGATCAGAGAAATGCAAATCAAAACAAACCTGAGATTCCACTTTAAACCAGTCAGAATGGCTTAGATCAAAACCTCAGGCCTGGGAAGGGTGGGAGTTGTGGGGAGGGGAACCTGATCCAGTATTGTGTGAGGAAAAAGGACTGAAGTCCCAAGGGCCAGCAAAAAGAACACAGAAACAGGCAACCTCAGGAAATAGGAGGTTGGGGGGCAGATCCTCCAGAATGCACTAGAAACCTGGGAGTTGAGAGACTCTCAGGGACCTTAGAAGTAATGCATGTCAGTAGGGAGAGGGAACTTATAGAGTTCACCTCCAGCAGGAAGACAGGGCAGTAATGCTTTCAATTAAGTCAATAAATAATTCTCCAATTGACATAGATCACTCAAGGATAACACTTTTTTTTGACATATAGAAACAAAATCCCATCCCACTTTAGCGAACTATTTTTAAATAAAGATCCTTCATCTAGTTAGGAAAACTTAAAAAAATTTATATTTCTCAATATTTAGTTTACGCCTAGAAATTCCTCACTGTTGACAGTAAAAACTACTTAATCAAAGAATTTTCCTTAAGATGCTCCTCTAGGCTCCCTCAGTCATTATCCAGATTTTGTGTTACTTACATCTTTGCTGCTATATGCTCACTCTTTGTACTCTTCCCACTAGGAGAAAAGGGTTGATGTTGAAGAGTAGGTGTGTACTTTTATAGAAAAAAATGGAGTACTTAAAGCATATTCATTTTTATGTTTTTAGAATTTCATGCATGAATACTACATTAAGATAATTTCCTCTCCTTCCTCTTTCCCCTCTAACATCTCCTATATAGTCTACTCCTCCTCAAGTCGATGATGACTTCTTCTACAGTTATTACTGTTAGACACACACTCCTGTCCTACTAAGCACATTTAGTGTTGCTTTCATATACATGTATTTAGTACTAACCTCTTGTGGCTAATGTCACAGTAATGAAGGTCCGTCTTTGAATGCTGACATAGATATGATGAGAAGTGATGGAGTAGGAGTAAAGCATGTGTCACTATATCATAAAGAAAGCCTCATGACCAAGGATGTAGCTTCTCTCTCTCTCTCTCCTCTCTCTCTCATGCACACACACACACACACACACACACACACACACACACACACAAACACACACACACACACACATAGACATACACACACACACAATGTATCATGTATACAACTGCACCTATAGAAGTGCCCATAGAAGCCAGAATAAGGCCTTAAAGCTCTTAGGGTTGGAGTTGCCAGTGTTTTCTTTCCTGACATGTGGGTGATAGGAATCCAACCCAGGACTTCTTGAAATGCAGTTGGTGGTCTTAACAGTTAAGCTATTCTGTGCCCCACACCCCCACACCTTTTTAGTTTTAGATTAGGTAAATCATATTTGCTAAATTCACAAAAATCCTTTAATCTATTTTGGACTATGTATATTTCCTTTATACATAATTCTTTATTTCAATGTGTTATTTTACTAGCAAAATTGTATAGTTTCATACAATTATTTTAGTTTATCTATACCCATTTATTTTTCTTACACTTAATGAAAACCTGTTGAGCTAACTGTGGAGGTTCTTTGATGCTTTATTTTGGTTATTTCACACAGCTTATCAATTCTACTGTAGAAAACCCAGAAAAACTTATAACTAAGTTATTATGAGTAATAGATGAATAACAATTAAAAACATTCCTCATGTTAGCAATATATTATAGAAGTTTATATTTTAAAGATTTATTTACTTTATATGTCTGAGTATTTTGCCTTCACATGTGGATGTGCATCATGAGTGTGCTTGATGCGTATGTGTCAAGAAGATGACATTGCAACCTGAATTAGCACTTAATTCTGAGCCAACATGTGGATGCTGAAACTGAACTTGGGTTCTCCGTAAGAGCAATAAGTGCTCTTAACTTCTGAAGGATCTCTCAAGGTCCAAGAATGTAGTTTTAAAATGAGTAGACTTTCTTGTTGTTTAAACAAAGATTTACCATCATGCTGTAATATCAGATATAAAAATAAAGTAAGCTCACTTTTCTGTTGAATTTTAAGTTCAAAGGAGTGGCATTATATTTGAACATCATTTCTCCTATTCTTTGTTCATTCCTAGATTGGAAAAAAAATGTTTTATTAAAGTGCCTTTACAATGTTTGACATTGTCTGAGAAATAAAAGATTCTTACAATAATACCAAAAGATTATCATCTCTCCAAAATATTTTTCAATCTCTTATTTCCTTAGCTCACATCAGTTCAACATACATAGGTCCCCTCCTGATCACATTTACTCTATAATATTTTAATGCTATTAATGTTCTCTGATTATGCAGCAGAGTGATAGTATGTCCCTGAATCCCCCCACCTGCCTTAATTAATTTGCATGTAAAGCAAGTTGAAATGTCAACACACATTCATCACAGCCAAGTTTGTTCCCTCTGTTTTAGACTGAAATATGTGGGAGGTTGCAGTTGTCACTCAAGATCCCTGGCATCTGCAGGCAGCACACGTCCACAGGTTTCTCCATCACTCACAAGGTCACAACCCCAGGAGCTCAGTGTGCTGTGGCGGCCCCCCTCCCTCCTTCCTCCTCACTGATTTTTTATCTTTCTTCTGGTCACAGAGTGAAACCGTCCTCCTGACAGCTTTCTCCATTTCCATGAACTGATCTAAGCCCCATTTTCACTTTGTTCCATGGATGGCTTTTCTGCAGTCTACACACCTCTGATTCCTCCCTGCTCACTTTCTCACCAGAAAGAATATAAGTGATGGATGAGAGCATCGTAATAGAATATTCTTTTCTTTCTTTATCAAAGGCAAGTAGTAGATTCACAAGGTCAGAGTTCTGAATGTTTCTTCCTAAAGGACTTCAATTCAAAGGTTCCTTGAGGTGTCTTCAGTGGAATAAGTATCAGCTGAATCCTTTATTGCTTTTGAAACGTAACTTTTCCTCCTATAGCACCTTCATTAAGCCAAGCTTGCTCTTTGCCTGAGAAGTGACACTCTATGGAGGAGTGAAAAGGGATTAACTCAGATCTAATTAAACACTGAAGTTGCTACCTTCAGTGTTTAAAAAAAACCCTCCCTTCTTGATAGAAAGAGGATTTAAAATATGTAGGATCAGCATTTTCTATTGCTCTTCACTGTGTGGCCGGTGGACCTACCAAATTATGAGTACCGGTTTTGGGGTAGAAATGGGGAAATGCATACACGCTTGACAATTGTCTGTACTAGTATAATTTGAAAGGTGCCCTTTCTTTATAAGTCCCTCTGCTCAAAGGACTGCTTAGAGTCAACTCATTTCTGGATTTGCATAACTGAGCCAGTGTATTTAGTTGCTAAATAATGATAGCATTTGATCATTCAAAATACATATTATTGGTAATTTATGGTAAATTTGCTGATGAGAATTGTTAAACATGAGAGAAACAAGACAGAATATTATTCATTTTGTGATGTTGGATGAAGTATTATGAAGTTGGAGAAAATATTAGTTCTGAAGAGACTCTTGAGAAAGAACAGTCTAGTGACAAACACTAGGGTGGTCATGGATATCTTTGAGAGGGTGCTGGGTGAAAGGATTTACTATCTTTTCTATGTTGAAGGGATGGCCATTTAATTTTTGCATATTAATGTGCATGGAAAATTATGTTTATTATTTATAGTCCCTACGATTTTCTTATGTTGACAGTAATGTATTTAAGAGTAATGTTACTTCCAAAGTCTGTCAAGTTGCCTAGGAGTCTGGAAAATCTTGGTGGTCAGAAAAAGCCCAAAAGAAAGAGTACAAATGTGGGTCATAAGACAGTAAGTGAGTGCATCATGGAAAAAGACAGAGAAGAATTGAGGGAGGCAAAGAGAGAAAAAAATAAAATTCAAACCCAAGGGACTGCTACTGGTAAAAATTTGCAGAGTTCAGTCCAGATAGTCAGAAGCAAGATCATAATATACCACTAATAAAAAGGCGAGTGAGTGAGATGTTTCTCTTCAAATTAATCCTAGCAGTGCACAGTCTGGAGGGGATGGGGCTCATCTGATGGGGTGGAGATAGGCTGTGTGGACCTTGGACCCTGGGCCCTATTTATGTACTCCCCTTATCCACCCATAGAAGCAACACCAAGAAACTTAAGGACACTGTGAAAGTCAAAGAGTATAGGAGATACTGAAGTAAAGGCCATTCAGAGACTGTCCCACCTGGGGATCCATCTCACATTCAGACACTATTGCTGATGCCAAGAACTGTTTGCTGACTAGAGCCTGATACAGCTATCTCCTGAGAGGCTCTGCCAGATCCTGACCAATAAAGATGCAGAGGCTTGCAGCCAACC
>JADRCD010110036.1:0-12205 GCA_019843815.1 Montemys delectorum
CGAGGAGTTGGAGGAGTTGGAGGAGGAGGATCACAGAAGGTGGAGTCATAAGGATCACCAGTTGGTGGAGATAGGAGGAGGCAGGGGCTATTAGAGGGAGGGAGGCACTGTCCAGCTCCCTGGATGGTCATTAGCCAGATGTGGAGAATGTAAGGAGGAGAGACGGACTAGGGCAGAACATAGAATGGAAACTGGAAAGGAAGGGTAGAACAGACAGGTGACAAGGTCTACATATCTAAGCCATCAGTGGCAAGTGAGATGAATTTCTATGTCCTTGTTAGGAAGATGCCAAGGTTCCAGACAGTAATAAGCATTAAGCTGACTGGGTAGACAGTAAGCCTCAGGGTTCTGCCCTCTTCCAGTGCTTTTGTTACTATCATGAACCATTATATCTGATCTTTTCTCCTTGGGTGTTGGGGATGAAACCTATGTTCTCATGCTTGTATGACATGCATTTTATTGACAACTGAATCATCTTCCTACTTCTTTGCTTGCTTTGAGTTTCTCCCAGGCCCATGCCTAGGAGGTTACCATACACCTTAATAGTCTTTCAGCTTCCTCTTTTCCAGGCAATCAAACCGATGTCCCATGATCTTCCTCAGTCTTTGAGACGTAAGGGAAATTGGATTTGGCCCCTGCTGATCTGAAACCTGCCCAGTGCTAGAAATTCTCTGGCCTGGTTTGGTCTGTTACTACTGTTTTGGGAAGGCTGGGACAGTTGGGAGCCAGCCGTGGTTAGTACTTTGAACACTAACAGCTTTGTAGAAGTTCCTGAATGCCTTAGAAATAGATCACCATGGCTGCCCACCATCTCTCCCTAGAGAAAGGATGGCTGACTCAGCAGAAGCTGGGAAATGAAGGTGTGCCACCTGGAGACTCCTCCCTGAAGAGGATATGGAATCTAAAGTGATACTGCCTGGGAAGAAGGCTAAGGGGAAGATACAGAAGAGCTGAAGGAGAGGACACACTATGCTCTTACTGTTCAGACTGGCCCACTAATCCCAGCTGATCTTCTCACAGTGATAAGGTCTCAAGCATAGAAGGTGGACACTCCCTTCTGAGGAGTCACCTCCCTCCCCTCTACTGCATCATTCCAGTTCTGGTAAGTCTTATGGGTTTACAACACCTAGGAAGGGATAGAAGCTACTGGCTTGAAGGAAGACTCAATAATGTGACCTCAGAAAGATCCTATCAGGGCAAAGAAAGCCCCTTAACAACCAAGACAACTGGTGAAGTCTCTTGTTTCCTTGGTTCTGCCCTTGGCCTTGAGGTCTGAGGTAGAGGCCTGAAGCAACAATGCCTTTAACAGTAAACCACATTCTCCTGGCAAATGGGATGGAAGCCTGAGAAGGCTAATTGGGTACTACTGCAATTCATAGACTCAATGGGGGATAAGGCCCTGGGGTGTAGAGGTCAGCTTTAATGGAGGGTTAAGAAAGGTAATCTTCCTCAGAGTGTGTAACCAAGCCTGACAACCAGAGACTGGAATCTGACAGTTAAAAGATACCTAGAGGCTTAGGTGGGGTTACAGGGTGGAACCAGATTGACTTCCTACTCATGGTAGTTTGTCCCCGTCTGAAGCAACTTTACAGACCCTTTCCCCACTCCTGCTTGGCACTTAAGCTTACAATAGCTTTAGTTTGATCTAAGGTCATACATGGTGACCGCTAAATACAAGAGGAAAAGAGGACTCTCCCATTTCACAAGTGAGGAGGTAGAAGTCAGAGGAGTCATTAGTGTCTACAGTATACTTGATCAGAGTTGGACGAGAAAGATCAATACTGAAGGAGGGCCCTAGTGCCTGAAACTAACTCTGGGACTATCTATAGAGGCTGTCTATGACCTCTACTTTTCCAGGCTTGCACATAACAAAATCTGCCTTACCTTATGGAGCAAGAAACTTAGCCACCCTCAGTGTGAGCTCTAAGGCTATATACAGCGTGGTTATAGCTGTGATAGGGTCAGGGACATAGGCTCCAAAGAGTATGGATTGTCAGAATGCTGATGGAGGCAGGAAAGCTTTAAGAATAATGTCCCCAGGTGGGCTAGACTGTGAAGGGAGTCTAGGCAAATAGAATGTAATAGAGTGAACCTAGACTTTTCATAATTGTACATTTGAATATGCTCCATACTTAATGAAGGACCTCAGTGGTTTCCCCTTGGTTACTGAAAAATAGACCTTTTAGCGTGCCCTTCCCTTCAAGATTGCTAGCAGCAAGACATTCAACCAGTCTTTCTTCCAGTAGCTCCTCTGTACCCTAGATCTCAGTTGTTTTGGTTCCAAACAATTCATGGGTCACTGAACCTGCTGGGCTTGAATTCACACACACACACACACACACACACACACACACACACACACAGAGTGTCTTTACACACACTGGTTGCTGTCAAAGAGAGTGAACATCACTCTATTCTCCAGCCGTAAATTCTTTGGGTTTACAAGTCATGCTGAAATGCCTGATTTTCTTTGAGGTGTGTCTGACTTTCATAGGCTGTTACTCATTTCTTATACTTCCGGCCCTCAGCACTAGTATTGATATCTATCTGTCTTGATGCTATCCTACATGCTATCCCATTGTTAATACACAGTAGTGCTGTGTGTGAGCTACCTTTCCAGTTTCCCTAGCTAGCCTATGCAGAATCTAACACAGGGCTTCACTGTTCACTAGGTGAAAACAAGATGGAAATGCAGATTCTGGAACAAGACTGCCTAGTTGCAGACTTGCCCCACCTCCTGCCAGTTGTACTACCTTAACATCTCCCTGCTTTTATCGTCTCATTTAGAAAATAGGATAATACCCCCAGGGTTATTATGAGGATTAGAAAAGAATATATGCTGAGCTCTAAGAACGTAGCAATGAGTAAGCCTCACCAGAGTGTTTACTAAAGTAATCACAGTCTCCTAAATTAATGTAACATGGAAGTTGCAAGCTAGTCGTATTTTTCCTAAAGGAACTCAAAAGAACACAAGAAAGGTGCTACCTGGTCCAAGAATGGGCAATGTCATTCTGACAAATGACCCTTGTAGGACCAGGTAGCAGTTAACCAATGGCCTGGACAATTGGGTGAGTGAGTCTCTAAGCAGTGTCTCTAGTCAGTAGCAGTGTTCTCATCTGGGAACTTGCTAGTGATGTCAGTTCTCAGTTCCCTCCCCAGTCCAGCATACTACATTAGAAACTCTGTGGTGATGGCAGTTAAATTGTAAGGTGAGTCTGACAAACTCTCAAGTTCGAGGACTACTGGCTAGATGCTGCCCATATGAGATTTCTAATCTGTTAGTTAAGAACAACCATGGGTTTCTCGTGAGGCTTGAACACATCCCAGGTGGAATATGTTCCTTCTTCCGGGATATAACATGAATGCATATGACTGCTTCTATATTACAGTGTGGACTTGCATGCTAGTGCCTGTGTTTTTTCTTTCTTCAAAGGGGAAGGCAGAGAGAAGACAGACTCTAGACACTGTTTTAGGGAAAGAAAAATCCCTAAGCTTTCTCAGAGCAGAGGAAAGAAAAGAGAAGTTACTGCAAGAACCTTGGAAAGCCTGGCTTCAAGGTGCACATAGTGTGCATATGAGTGTCCATTGTGTATGGGGACAGTAGGCATGGGAATAGTGTCATTCTGCTGTGCTTGAAGCTCAGCTAGAGGCAGGAACAGGTGGAGAAGCGTGAGAGTAGGCCTGACTGTGGGAGGAGAGTTTGGCTGGGGTCCAGTGTTCCTGCAAAGGCATATATGGTGAGTCAGGATGGCTGGCCCCAGCATTCTAGAGAAGGCCTAGAATGCCAATTTAGGATGATGTGTGCCTCTACCCTCTCTATGGGGATCCATATGTATAGAGCTAGCAAAGTCCTCTCCCTTCACCTCACACTGCACCTGGGCCCTTAGCCCTCTTGCTGGGAACTCAATTTTGAGTGTATTGACAAGGCACATGTAGACAGCTGTGTCTATGAGGGTGGGGGATTAGAAGAGTTCCTGTGAAACTCTTTAAATATAGGCACTTTGGGATGATGAAGGCAGGGGCGGGGAGTGGGGAGCATTGTTCAGACCTGGCCAACAACATTGTTAGCATTATCCAGACACTTGTAAGATTAGCATCGGGAAATAAAATACTCAGGACCCATTTCAGACTTGGCTAAAGAGAAACTTTGGGGTAAATCCCAGCATCTCCATCATGAACCTTTCAGGAGACCGACAAATGCCTACACCAGAGAACCACTAGCTTAGGACATGGACTGAAGTCTTCTCGCCTTCAAAGAGAGGAACACATACTTCCTACCACAAATGTCCCTCCATTTTGCCCTAGCATTGACTGCTGCCATCAAGTATCCACCATGGTGATAGAGGACCAGGCCTGGGCAAGGGAGTCTCTGGTAACACAGAAGGGCAGCAGTACTGAGGGCAGTAATGGGGAGTGAGGGGTGGGGAGGCTGCCACAGCTCATTTTCTCTTAACATGAAGGCCCAGGGGAGCCCTAAGCCTCCTTGCCATTGAAACTAGTAAATTACAGGCTGATGTCTATGATATTACCAATAATGATGATAATAGCACCAATCAGGCAGGGTCAGACAGGCACTTTTCTGTCTTGGGTCAAGCAGGGAAGGTTCTAGCTTTGGGGCGCTCGTTTCTGAGTTAGAGAAATCCTGGATTTTAGCCAGCCTCATTCCTCTGCCAGGTGTGCAGCAGCTGGGCTCCCAGTTTTCTGTTCTCTTCCCTCCCGACATGTCCACCATATAGTCAGTCATTCGTGGGCCAGGTGAGGGACTGGGGAGGCAGCTGAAGCAGCAACACCTTGCTTCTCCTCTGCCCAGGGTCACAGACCAGAAGTCTGTCCTGGAGAGCAAAAGACAGGCTGGGACAGCAAAGGGAAATCTGTCCTGGAGAGCAAAAGACAGCCTGGGGCAGCAAAGGGGAATCTTTACTGCAGGCAGTTGAGGGCCCTGGAGCCCTGTTAGCCTCCACCAGCAGGGTATGAGGCTTCAGCTATCCTTAAATGACTTGGGTTAGACTTTTCCTTGATGCTCCCTCTCGTTTCTCTACCCTGGGACAGAATAGAGAGCACAGATTTCCAGAGAAAATTTGGCAGTACCTTCTACAATAGTCCCCAGCTGTCCACCTGGCCTAGGGACATCCTTCTTATCTTTCAAGATTGTCCTGCCTGAAACGATTTCCCAAATGCTGCAGTTTACAGAAGGAGCAAAGGGAACTGGTCTCCTGCTTTCTTCACGATGGCTGCCTCAGCCTAGCCCCCACTGTGGGGCTTCAAACAGGAGGAAATTAGCACAAGGCCCCCTGTCATCACAGGCAGTAACTTGTGAACATGTGCTGAGGTCGTTTCTTCTGGACAACAGAGCTTTAAAGCAGCTCACTGGGGCTTGTACTTTTTTTTTTTTTTTTTAAGAACTGTGTATATGTTAAAGTCATTAAGGTTGGAAAGGGGTTGGAATGGGGAGTAAAGGCCGTTATATGGGAGGAAAAGAAAAATGACCTGTCTTCAAGCTGTCAGCAGAGGAAACGCCTCTGCATCAACAAGAAGAGAGGGCCAGGCAGAGGCAGAGGTTCGGGCATCTCAGAGAGCTCCTCACAGTGACCCTCACTCAGCTTATCTGGAACCTGCTCAGCAGTGGCTATGGCCAACTGTGAATGGACTGTCTCTGTTCATGTATTAGGGAGCCACTGACAGAGAAGAGAGCTGGGCAAGAAAGAATAGCAGAGAGATGGTGCTTACAGCCCTTCTGAATGTTAGGGCCCTGCAACCTCCGTAGTCCCTTTTGCAATCAGCCTCATACACAGGAAGGTGTGGTGATCATCCCTACCTCACAGAGGTGGGAACTTCGTCACTGTGCTTAAATATCCTTCCCAAGGCACACAATTTGTGGGTGGTAGGGTAAGGATGAAGACATAGGCTCCCCTTGTCACTATACTTGAGACTTTGGAGTTTCTGCTGTAGTTGAGGGAGGCTATAGATTGGGGCCCAGACCTTACTTCATAGTAACTGTGAGGAGCCAGTTAAGGAACCAAGGTGTAGGTATAAGGAAGACTGTAATGAGGGTAATGGGGAGTCACAGATAAGAAAAGCCTTTGTGTGGGTCAGCTTGTGTTATGGTGTGTCCTGCTGTGTGTTATGAAGGGTGACAGAGCTCCAAACTCTCAGCCTTGTGAGCAGAGATACCAGCTTCCAGACCTGAATCTTTAACCTCTTCTTCTTAAGAAACAAATATGGAGGTGTTGAGGGTCACCAGAGACAGTAGAGTAGCGCCTGCCACTGAACTCTGAATAAAACCGTCTACCATATGTGCCAGCTTCCTCCCTCCATTCAGCTAGGCTAAATAAAACACTCTGAGGACAGGCTACACATGGGTCTCTCCTGGGACTGAGAGAGGGATAGGAAGTGAACAAGAAAAGGTGACATTGTCTACCCATCCTTCCTTGAGTATGTAGTCTTGTGGTCTGTGTCTTTATTCCCTAGGACACATGCTCCCAATTACAGCTCAAGTTGACAACCCTTCTTTGAATGTAAGGGAGCTTGGGAGGATGAAAGTCCAGGCCAGAGTAACCCTTACCCTTCCCCCACTACCAGCTCCTCGGCCAAAACATACTGTGAAACAACCCTTGACCTCTATCCCACATTTTCTCTGCTCCAGCTCCTGTCAGCCCTGTTCACTTCCCACCTCCCTGAGGAGTGGACAGCTCAGTAATTTAAGGATCACCAGCAAGAGATTTGTAAAGGTCAGAAGCCAGAAAGACCTGGGAGGGGGATTCCACCTCTCTCCTGTGTATGCATGAGGCACTCTTCTTAGAGTCTACCTCTTCCATATTTGTAGATCAGACTCCCGTGAGCCTATGACCTTTGACAGCAGTATGGTCTGTGGATGAAGGCTATGAATATCCTGAAAAATAACTTTTTAGATAACATTTTAAAGTTTGTTCTGTTTTGGAATATTAGTAGAAAGGAATAACTGCCTATAGTTTGCTTATAGTTCTTCAACTAAGGGAGTCCCTGATAGTTTATCCAATCCCAAGTAACCATCCTTAAACACAAATACATAAAAGCAACTCTAAATGGACTCAGTGATGCAGTGATGTGTGTGTGTGTGTGTGTGTGTGTGTGTGTGTATACAACAATAAGAGGTCACTAATTTGATAGGAAGTAGGGAAGATTTAGAAGTTGCAGTGGGGAGCAATGTGTGGAAATGATATAAATATAGTAGTACTCATGTATAAAATTCTCAAAATATAAAAAAAAAATGCTATGTTATAAAGGAAATGCTATGTTCCTGGGAGAGCTCCAATTTAGAAAGTTCCTTCTATTATTTCATTTCCTCTCTGTTATAGCTGCTATAGAAAATAAAGCTTGTTTATATCTCTAGCTCTCCTTTCTCCCTACATTAACTGTATAGATTAGGTTAGCTTAGCTCAAGCCCAGAGCTTAGAGCCTGGGAAAAGGCAATATAAACCAGCAGGGAGAGACATAGCTAGCTCATCTCTTCTTGGGCTCAGAAGAACCAAAATCCTGCAGAGGTTGCACATTAGGTTTCCAGACCCTATAAATGTGGTCTTCTCCACACCAGTAGAGAACCAAGCAAATGATACCAATGAAACATAGCTTTGGAAAGGCCTTACTGTACAATTTTGTCATTGTGCATGAAGGAAGACTGAGGCATAGATGCTATTGTTTTACCAGTTAGTTGCTAAACAGGAGCTCTGTGCTCTACTCTGCTGACAAAAGGAAGCAAAGGAGCTGAGCAGGAAGTTTTTGCATGTAACACACTTGGCTTCCAGGCTGTTCCTAAGGTGGGCAGCTCAATCAGAGGGACCCAGTTGGCAGGCTTGGCCAATGAATGTTCATTCAAAAGGGTGGTCATGTCCCTGGCTTAGGGAACAAATAGTGGCCATGGGGGTGAAGTCAGAGTAAACAACAGCTCCTTTCCCACCAGACATTTTCCTCATGTGGAGCCCAGTCAGCTGCCAACCGCCTGGCCTGAAATAGTTGTTCTCTCTTCCCCATTTGCCCAAAAGGTCCCAGGAGAGTTTGACTAACAGGGGAAGGCCTTTGGCATTCAGTCTAGCAGAGTGAGAGAGAGCTTTGCTAGGGCTCCTCCCTCACCAAGCTAAGGATGAGGTCAGAAGAACAAAGGTTACAGATGGATCGGCCTCAGATTGGAAGGAGGCACATGTGGTTTTATGTATATGGGAGGGAGGCAGACTGGTGACTTGCATGTCAGACAGGGGGAAATCACCAATGGCTTATAAGGCAGGCAAGGTTCAACTTAAACCAGAGGGTAGAGAGCCTTATGGAGCCACTTTCTTCAATGTCACCAAAATCCCATTTCACCCTCACTCTGTCTTCCATTCTTTATTTATTCTTTCTTCTTTGACCTTCCTCCATAGAGAATAAGGGAGGAAGAAGAAGCAGGAGCTGGAAAAAGACCTGCAGGGTCTCTTGGACTCTGCTGACCATCAGCAGTTAAGAGATGATGCTTACATGAAAGAAATGAAAAGCAGAGATGGGGGCAACCAGATGTAGATAAGCCCCTGCCTGGTCTCATGCTGTGAACCTGGAGCAGGAACCAGGTGTGGGGCATCCTGTGGGGAGCAGGGGCCTCACTCTTGAACAGTCTGCCCCTGAGATTCTTTTGCCTGGGAAACAAATCACAGAAAGGGCTTATGTGATGTTTGGGACAGGGAAACTGGCTTCCTCAAAGGCAAATATTAAAGTGTTCTTTTTGCCTGGGCAGCTGAGGGGTAGAGGGCACTCTATTGTGCTATAGTGGAGTCCTACTCTTCTTGGTTGTTTCTACCTTATACTCTGGGATGGTACCACTTACTGAACTAGCCACTAACCATATAGAACACTTTATCTTTATGATAGTGTCATTCTAGAAAGTTCTTACTGGACAATTTAAGAGAAGAGACAGTTTATAGAATAGGAGAACACCATTACCAACTATACACTTGACAAAGGACTCATATTTATAATATAAAAAGAACTTTTGAAAAAAACAACTAAACAGAAAGAAAACAAACACAATTAGTAAATGCATTAATAAAAATGAACACACAGTTTACAAAAAAACTATGAAAAAATGTTCAGGACCACTCAACATCAGAGGAATGCAAATCAGGCTCCACTGAAGTCTCATCTCAGCCTATTCAGAATTTCAATCATTAAGAAAACAAAAACCAAGACATGTTGGCAAGAATAGCCAAAGGAAACCATTATGCACTGCTGGTCAGAAAGTAAATTAGTCCAGCTACTATGGGCATTAGTATGGTGGTTTCTCAAAAACTAAAAATAAATCTATATAAGCCAGCTTATCCTACTCCTGAGTACTTATTTACTCAAAGGACCCTAAGCCAGCATACCACAGAGACACCTGCATATGAGTGCTTACTACAGTACTGACCATGCACAACAGCTAAGTTATGGAACCAACAGAGGAATTCATAAGAAAAATGATCCATATACACTTTCTGCTTGTTTGTACAGTGTCTTGCTGTGTACCACATAATTGTTCACATGCTTCTCCTATCTCAGCCTCTATATTAGTAGTATTATTTATTTCATGTTTTTACACTATACTATGGTTTTCAGCACAGCTTACATATTTCAAAAGTATGTATACATCCAAAAGAAACATAGACAATTAACTTGGGAGGTGGCTTGTAAGAGAACAACAAAGAGTGAGACTGAATGCTTTGCTTGATATTTGTAACTATTGTATCAAGTTTGAAGAAGGGGGCTTTATAAGTTACTCTTTCTCTGAGATGAATGATATCAAGTTTGAAGAAGAGGGCTTTATAAGTTACTCTTTCTCTGAGATGAATGCTTTTCCATATTATCACAGCCAATGAACCAGATTCTTACCTTCACCTAATGTCTGTGCCACTCTCAAGCAGAATCATTGTTCATTGAAACAGTTGGTGAATGACTTTATGGATAGACCATCTTAATACACACCATTTCATAAATAAATGTTACATGTTCTCTATAGGCTGAGAATAAAGTCATTCATTCAAGTCAATTAGCTTTGACCATAGCAAGATGTCTGTATCCAAAAATCGTGCCTACAATTCATTCCTTGGTGCAGCAGAACTGTCAACTCTCAGCTTAGCTACTAGGGAGTTAAAATCCTTTGGTGATGTGAGAGTCATTGAAGTATATAGCCTTATTACAATGAAATTCAATGTCTAAAAATTGTCCTTATTTTAGGCTTGTACCACAGTAAGAGCCAAGATTTTAAGCTCTACTAAATACAAAACAAACAAAAAGACTTCATATATTTATGCTCATTTAAAAAAATACTAGTAGTGATGTATTATTTTAAAATATACACTTAATATGTTTGGAGTTATTCAAAATTTATATTGAGAAAAACATATATTTTCAGTATTGCTGTAGACAAGAATTTACATAAGACTGTTAAATTGATTGTTGTTTTATATTAAACAACTTTTATAATGCTCATTTTTATTGTTATAATATTTCATAAATTTTAGAGGATATGACAAAAAAGGTATTGCAGGCATTGAAAGGGGGGTCTCTGGGAGGAGTTGGGGTACAAAAGGGAAACAAGAATGTGATTTAATTCTATTTACTTAACATATGTTTTTAAATGTTAACAAATTCAGATAAATTGAAATCATATATCTTTTCTCATCATAATGCAATAAAACTTAAATCAATTTAAAAAGAAAAAATTTCTCTATGGGACAAAAGGAGACTTTGGAGGGGAAGGGAAAGGAAAGCAAGATTAGAGGAATGGGGAAATAGGCTCAGCACACAGTATATACTTATATGAAAATCTCAAAAGTAATTTAGAAAGTTCTTACTAGAGTCTAGTTACTATTTTTTTTTATTATCCCTAGATATTCACAGTGTGCTCCTGAGAATGAGCAGCCAGTAACCCTAAGGATGAGTGTGGGTGGGTTGAGATGAGGAGTTGAGGAGAGGGTATAAGAACATTCTTTCTGCCAGCATGCAAGCTTTCTTAAGCCCACAAGTCTCTTTCCAATACTAAACTTTTCAACCCACCTGGGAGGAGCTGAGCTATGCATAGCCGAGGAGAAATTCAGCAAGCAGCTACAGCCAAACAGGTTTTGCAATAACATTTTGCCTCAAATCCACACCCCTGCTTAGAAAAAGTCAAAGAAAGTCTATCAAGCCCAGCCCTAGATAAGGTGGGTGTGGTGTCATTAACTGGCTTACTCATTTTGCCCCTGGCCTCCACTAAAGCAGTGTAGGCAGAAACATGCTGGGGGACCCAGGCTGTGATGAGGCCATAATGCTTCACTTGGTTTGAAAATTGTTGACATGATGAAGATGGAATGAGAGATGTCAAAGGCAGGTACAGGGCACACCCAGCAAGCTGCCTACAGGCAGGGGCTGCTTACCTACCCCAGGAGGTCCCTCGGTGGAGAAAAAGCTAGGAGAGTGCTTACACACGTGTGCACACACATGCACCATGGTGTTCCAGGGAGATTTCTGGAAAGAATCTTTCATCCAATTTCTTTGTAAGCCTCAGCTGTTCCTACAGGCTCCAAGGAGCCAACAGATGGTCCCAGCAAAACAGGCTCCAGAGTCTCTAAATCAGGGTCTGTGTTCCTCCAAGGCCAAAAGTGCAGCTCAGCCCATTTCCCATGGGTGGGGGAGGAACAAAAATGAATTTGAGGCCATGTCTTTCCTTCTTTCAGACACCCCCACATTTTCAGAAATAGCATGCTTGCTCTTACACTTTTCTTTGAAGATAGAGTTACTCAGGACCCCAAATTTCAGGTGATTTTCTCATAGATTATCCTTTAGGTTCCAAGAACCCAACTTAAGAGTTAAAGATAAGCTTGTGGCTCAAAGCCTGGATTTCAGTAAGGAGGCTTTGTCCAGGATAGGACCTGGGTTTAGGCCAAGGGCACTTTTCCTGGTGCTCCCATTTCTTTTTCTCAGGGGTCAGAGGTACTGCAGAAATATCGCAGATCAGTTTTCTATTCCAGAGGCTCTTCCTCCTCACATGTACATACATACATACATACATACATACATACATGCATGTATACCTTCTAAAGACTTGGCAAGAATTCCCCAGAAACCTTTTTAACAACACAACAACAACAACAAACCCCAGCAGACTCATTGATTTGATGGGTCCCATAAACACAACTAGACCTTTGCAGAACTGCCATCAGGAGCCCAATTCCTCCAAACCCCAACC